>CANNZV010002764.1:62922-99209 GCA_947561585.1 Caprella mutica | reverse complement strand
GTGATGTTGTACTATCAGAGAAAAGAGTCACAGTGATGATGTACTATCAGAGAAAAGAGTCACTCTGATGATGTACTATCAGAGGAAAGAGTCACTGTGATGATGTTCTATCAGAGTAAAGAGTCACTGTGATGATGTACTATCAGAGGTAAGAGTAACTGTGATGATGTACTATCAGAGAAAAGAGTCACTGTGATGATGTACTATCAGAGGAAAGAGTCACTGTGATGATGTACTATAAGAGAAAAGAGTCACTGTGATGATGTACTGTCAGAGAAAAGTGTCACTGTGATGATGTACTATCAGAGAAAAGAGTCACTGTGATGATGTACTTTCAGAGAAAAGAGTCACTGTGATGATGTACTATCAGAGAAAAGAGTCACTGTGGTGATGTACTATCAGAGAAAAGAGTCACTGTGGTGATGTACTATCAGAGAAAATATGATAGTTTCATAAATGACTGTTTTATAATATTCTATTATTTTCCATTCTTGCAAACTAATTTTTTTAATATCAAATGCGTCCTTTTAGAAATGTGAAATTGGTTAATTATTAATTACCATTACTGAAACGTTTTTTTCGGTTACTTATAATAAAGTGCGCATTATTATATTTTATTAAAGAATTATCCGAACAGGGAAAACTCCCACGTTCATAGATAAGGAAATCTAACTGGTTATTGGATATCAACAAAATTTTATATCCATTTCCAGGAAATTCTTACGCAGAATTCCTATAATGAGACTATTCGTATGGATTCGAATTCTTGGGACCTATCAACATTGAGTTTTTTACCTGCTTGGAAATGTTTCCAGTGGATAAATATACACCTGGTCAATGCATCAAAGAAGGTATTTAGCAAATAGAATCAGATCACTCACTGCCAAAAGTCTTCGTAACCGCCCTAATTTTTACCTGCGCTCAGAGAAAAAAATTTTATGGTACAATTCTCTACTTTTTTTTGGCACATGATTTTTCTTTCGAATAGTTAATCATAGGAAAACTAGATTACTTGCACTCGGTAGAGCGCATACCTTCGCCACCGCTTTGACCCATTTTCTCCCAAAATCTAATAAACTTGTAACTGGATAATGACCCACCAGGTTTCATGAAATTTGGTTGAATACTATTTTAGGTATTTGAGTTATAAATGAGATTGACCTTTGACCGGATTGCTCCCAAAATTCCACCAGATGGTCCCTATACATTGACTCATCATTCTATCAAATTTCAGGCAATTTGGTTGAATACTTTTGAAGTTATTGAGTTATAAATGGCCTTGACATTGATCTATGACCTGATCGCTTGCAAGATTTAACTAAATGATTCCTGGACATTGACCAATCGTCTCACCAAGTTTCATGCAATATGGTTAATACTTTTTGAGTTATAAATGACATTGACCTTGACCTTTTTTTATAACTCTCCTAAAATTCTACCTGCAGGTTCCTGGACTTTTACCAATCGTCCCATCAAATTTTAGGCTATTTGGTTGAATACTTTTTGAGTTATGCGAATAGCAAGATGACAAATAAATAAATGTCTGGTAAAAATATAACCTTCCGCAAATTTGTGAATGTAACTAGAATTTGTATATTTAATGACTACTCTTTATATGAACTCATAAAATGATATAGAAGTTAATATTTTATTAATTGGATCGAGTATTAAATAACCACCCTGTCTACTCAAAGATAGATTTATCAAGTCATGAAAAAGATTCAAACTTAAACCTTAAAGGGGCAGTAAACCTTTGGAATAACTTTTTCTCTAAGGTTGTACGTCGATAAAGAGATATTAATAATGGAATAAGATATAGTTATTTACTTCTTTTTAAATCCTATTCAAAAAAAATTATTTCACAAATGCAGCGCCATCTATACTCATGTAATCTGGAACTAAAACTCAGCTGAAGCTATTCGTAAACGTTCCGTTGGTGCTTAATTTTCCATTCGTTCTACCTAAGTTGTTGCATGGAAAGTGGCTACAATGAGCAGTGCTAATAGTAGACTATTAGCAATAGTAGACACTGCTAATAGTAGAATAGATTGCATCTCATTTTAACCACCGATCAGGAATGTAAACAATAATAATTAGCATCGCTCTCCCTGCAGATGCGGTGAACGCTGGACTCAAAACAATATCATTATACACTATTATACATTTTAACATAAGCAATCGTTTCTTTCATTTTCACAATAACATTCATACAAAATATGAATTTTACAAATTATCACTCATTTTTACAAAACACTCTGTATGTTATTATATGTATCTTACGGGTGTTATTACCTTTGCAGAATGCGGGAAGGTTATATTATAGACGGCATTTATTTATTTATTTATCATCTTGTTATTTGCATAACTGAAAAATTGATCAACCAAAGTGCCTGAAATTTGGTGAAAACGATTGGTCAATGTGATCTTCTTATGGTAGAATTTTGGGAGCAATCCGGTCAAAGGTCAAGGTCATGGTCATTCATAACTCAAAAGTATTGAACCATATTGCATGAAACTTGGTGGGTCGATTGCTTATTAGATTTTGGTAGCAAACGGATAAGCGGCGGCGAATGTATACTCTCTACCGACTGCACGTAATCTAGTTATATGTAAGACGAATGAACTTTTTTATAAAGTTTACTAACCCTAGCTAGAAGATAAACCAATGAAACTATCCGTCAATTTCTATTACTCTAGTTAAATATTTATATTCCTAAGTGTGTCCTCTTATTCCTAAGTATCCTCTTGTTCCTAAGTATCCTCTTGTTCCTAAGTATCCTCTTGTTCCTAAGTATCCTCTTGTTCCTAAGTATCCTCTTGTTCCTAAGTATCCTCTTGTTCCTAAGTATCCTCTTGTTCCTAAGTATCCTCTTGTTCCTAAGTATCCTCTTGTTCCTAAGTATCCTCTTGTTCCTAAGTATCCTCTTGTTCCTAAGTATCCTCTTGTTCCTAAGTATCCTCTTGTTCCTAAGTATCCTCTTGTTCCTAAGTATCCTCTTGTTCCTAAGTATCCTCTTGTTCCTAAGTATCCTCTTGTTCCTAAGTATCCTCTTGTTCCTAAGTATCCTCTTGTTCCTAAGTATTCTCTTGTTCCTAAGTATCCTCTTGTTCCTAAGTATCCTCTTGTTCCTAAGTATCCTCTTGTTCCTAAGTATCCTCTTGTTCCTAAGTATCCTCTTGTTCCTAAGTATCCTCTTGTTCCTAAGTATCCTCTTGTTCCTAAGTATCCTCTTGTTCCTAAGTATCCTCTTGTTCCTAAGTATCCTCTTGTTCCTAAGTATCCTCTTGTTCCTAAGTATTCTCTTGTTCCTAAGTATCCTCTTGTTCCTAAGTATTCTCTTGTTCCTAAGTATCCTCTTGTTCCTAAGTATCCTCTTGTTCCTAAGTATCCTCTTGTTCCTAAGTATCCTCTTGTTCCTAAGTATCCTCTTGTTCCTAAGTATCCTCTTGTTCCTAAGTATCCTCTTGTACCTAAGTATCCTCTTGTTCCTAAGTATCCTCTTGTACCTAAGTCTCCTAAGATTTAGCTTGCATATATTGGAAGCATTGTTACAAATAACTATCAATATTAACAATAGGTTGTTTTTCCCAATGATGATCATAAGCAATAATGGGCATAGTATCAGCGTTAATAAATAAAGCTTCCCTAAAAAAACATCCTTGATTGTAAACATAAAATATTGCACGTGCAATTCATCAAGTAATCTAAATTTCAATCTAAAATGTGATTGCTCAATTTAATAAAACACAACTTTTTCACAAATAATAATACAAATCAATTTTCAAATTGGCATAATCAAAGGGCAGAATGTTTATCAGTCGCAATGTATACAATAATAATTATAATTCAATAATATTTTGACAGACTGAACCTTCCCATATCATTACTTTTAAACTCATTAAAGCATTGATTGAATTCACATTAATTATTGGCCACATTGTACTCTAGTTACACTTTTATCAAGCAATTGATATCCAATATATTTTATTCCACTGCTTGAGTGAAATTAATTATCACTCCATTAATCGCAAAAACCTTCAGTATTTTTTATATCGAAAATATCTGATGAAGAACCAACCGACGCCTGAAATGCGATATTGACAGAAATCCAATATTAGGCATAAGTTCTTCATCAGTGTACATGTGCCTACTTAGAAACGGTACATATATACATACTTACAAATGGTATATGTACCTAACTAATATATGTACATCGTACAGAGGTACAGAAAAAGCATCAATTTAATATTTCATTGAAATATTCATGGTAAATTATGGCTTACAGTATTTTATTTACTAAAAGGATCAGGAATAGGTCTAATTTGATAATTTCTGTTTCGTGCTCAAGAATAAGAAACACTTACATAACCCTGGTCCCTCTGCAAGTTGGATCTTCGCGTTATATATATATTCATCCCGCCAATCAAATTAACCTACCAGTATAAAGCTTTACACTGGAACACTACTTGACATAAACAAAAAAATAACATAGTTCAGAGTAGCGTAAAACGAGTAGAGACTTCTCTTTCCATGGAGGACCATATTGCAAAGTCCATAGGGTTGATTTCAGTACTTGAAGGTGGTCACATGTTTAAACCCAAAAATTCTCGCTGTTGTCTGGACACAACCATCGAGTTGTATTTGCCACGTGGGCTGGTGCACCCCCCCCTTCATTCACGATTAAATTGATTCCACATAATTCAGTGAGTCAAAGAAGGACTTTTACTGCAATATATTCATATAAATATATTTGCCGACTTTGCCTTTTTGTCAATGACAGTCAGAGGAGACTTGGTTCTATCTGATGCAACAGCAGTCCATACCATGGCAGAAGCAGGCTTCTGGCGTCTCTATAATGACTCATAGCATTTACCCACATATCCCGAGATAGACGGGGATAAAACCTATTATTCTGACTATTGGTGACAGTCTCCACCGTGATCCGCAAACATCTTCCCGTCAGACCACATCAAATCCGTGGATGCGGATCGCTAATTTCTTGCAACATCATTTTGGATCTATTCATCCTTTTCTGGACTGCTATTTATATAGGAGTAACTGGAGTTATTTTATTGGACAACATTGTGGATTGTCAACCAAAAATAGTAAAAGACAAAATCATAGCATTAGGTACTAATTCTTTATTTACAGGTAAATCTTTTTGGATCAGCCTTTTAGTACTGAAAGACTAACAGACCTAATTATCACATTGCAACTATTACCAACCGATATTTTTATTCATTCTTTACGCAGCGCTTATGAGAATACGATTAGCTAGAGATGAAAGTAACCAAAAAAGTAACCAAATCGTCAATACAGGGTTTGTCAAAATAATGTACTTGATTGAATATATATTATTTATTCATCAACACAGAGTGAAATGGAGTAACTGTGATGTGATTGAAAGAATTCTCTTTTTAATAAATCACTTTTCAAATCAAGCAGGCGACAGTTTGAGTGAGAGTACATATTTTCGATACTACCTAAAGATGTAGATGTCGCTTTTCATGGTTAAATAAAATTATATTTTCATCATTAATTGCCACTGTTTAAATAAAAAATATGTATCACTTTACATATTATTTAGTCAGATTCGAATGAATTTCATCTTTTCTAAATTTTTAAATCATTTAAATTTCAAATAATTAAATATAGAATAGCTTGTAAAAGCAAGTCTACTTGTAGGGTTTAAGATATTACTTATACCAACCATGACAAAATAATAGAATACAATGGCCACCGAAAATATACTTCTATCTACCCAAGCTAATCAAGAACCCTATAGGTACAGATTGATTGATTAAAAACAAACAGTAAGACTGCAAACAATTCCACATTCTTACACATGGACATGTAATTGGGTGCTCATAATGTGATAATAAAAATCTAAGATGTATCATCCCCATTGGAACAACCTATATACAAAAATAACAGATAGTTACCGATCTAGAGTTTTAAACCCAAACTTGAACAATTTCAATAACAGATGTCAGAAATATCTCATTTTCCACACTGAACGACATGTCAATTATCATTTCAGTAATAGATATTATCTATATGTAATTACTATAGATTCTAAAGATGCAATATTGTATATTTAGAGAGATAAGCACGAGTAAGAAAACAACCTAATTTTCAATGAAGTTACTATATTTGTAGTTATTGATTACCAAGTTTATCGCTTGATTGAATATATTTCGTTTCATCTGTTATTGATTCATTGGGTATTATATTAGAAGGGAGATCAGAGGCAGCACCATGAGCCTGAAGGTCCTATCGCTGGTGAGGACAAAGTATTCCATTGCAGGACACTCTAACACATTAATTCTCATGTGAGCGATAAGTTCACCGCGACTCAATCCACCGCTCGGTGAGTTCTTGCTAGGTAAAATTTTAATTGTTGATAATTCCAATGAATGAAGGTTAAGAAAATGGTTATTATATATAATTATATTATAATTATAATAATTTATAGAGAACATATTTAAATAGTTAATGTATTACTTCTTAGTTCATACTTACTTATACACTCCTAATATCATTAATTTACAAGTATCCATTGCAATTAAATGACTTCTATACTTCAAGAACAAATGATGCAATAAATGAAATATAATGCAATATAGAATAGTCAAAATGTAATAAATATATTGCGTGCAATGCCTCGGACATTGTCAACGACATCGCCGCCATGTTCATCATAGGCCAGAATAAGCAAGCAGCAGATTATATGAAGACCTTTCCCCCTTGATTTTCTATTTCTCCAACAATACATTGTTCAATGGTAATTTCTATTAGTTTTTGTTCATGCTTGATTTTTTCAAAACACTTCCATATATTAGCTTGCACAGACGTGATCTGCTATTGGAATGTCATGTGCTAACCTTCGACATTATTAGTGGTTTTTGGTCATCTTTGTAATAGCAAGGAGTCAATGACTAATATACAACTGAATTGGCTCTATAAAAGCGACTGCCTATACAAAAAATATAGGCCTTTGTTTGGGTACGGTTACTATGGATGCGTATTCAAGCGATTTTTCGTACTGACGATATCGTCAGAACTGATCGTCAGTGCGAGGTGGTTACACTGTACGCGATTTCTAATCGTCAGTGTGTTTCTGCCCCATTAATATTGGTGTATAAACTATGTTTATTTGAGGTAATGATCTGGAGGAATTAAAAACCTACCTGTGTGCCTCTGAAATAATAGACACGACGCTAATTTGATGTTATTTTCATCGCACAAAATTTTTGAAATACATAAATTGAGAATAGTCAATTTTATTGAAAAAAATTGTACAAAGTAACAACCAATTCAAGCCTTTATATAAACAAATATATATTATAAATAATTAAATAATATCTGTATTATTCCTGATAGTATCAATTAATATACTTCCAAAACGCTTGGGTAAACATTAACAGCAATTGAAAGTAAGAGAATTAAACACCTATACGAAACTACTGTATTCCATTATAAGTTTTTAACCTATTACATCATCAGTAGCAACATTTTACACTCCCGTTCATAGCTAATGAAACTATTAACAGCACATATAACTATATCTTCATTTTCATAAACAGTAGTTGCCCTGTCTGTAGAAGTGTTTACGAATATTTTAACCACAGCCCATTATCCTCTATCTATTTAGCTTCTAAGCTTTAAATTATCTATAATTTTGATCAACAAATTAAGTAAAATCAAGTTTTAATTATTCACCTGTTTATTTATTTTTTATAGGGGGGGGTGCTTATTTCAAATAAAATTATATGAAATAAAACTCATATAAACTCACAGTAAATATTTCATGACGTTATTTCAATAAAATAAACAATTCAAGAGAAATATTTAACTATACATAGGTTATGTAAATGTTCAAATATATAAAAATGGCAATGAAAACAAGTTTTAAAGTAATTGTAGCCTCAGTTTCACGATATCAAAGTTCTAAAGTACAATTTCACAACATCTAATGGTCAGAGCAAGACTTTGATTTAATATAAGCACAAATCAATTTGAAAATTACTTTAACAATTTATAGATGTCGCATAATTTGACAATTTAATTTAACAAAAAGTCAATGCAATGACAGACTGATAGTCTCATTCTAGTCAGTCTTGAAGATGATATTGATGACGAAATGTACTCTTAGGGGGGAAACCTTTCTTTAATTTTGCAGGTGTCCATTGAATGGAATACTCTCTCAGAGATCAAGAAAACAGACAAACTGGAACATCTCTCACACTACCCCATCAATTCGCCATCTTAAATCATTCTAATTAAGTAATGAACTTACGTATTGTCCTTATACATTAATATTGTACTACTTTACATGAATTGACTATTAGTTAATTAGGTAAATTCCTAGTTGTAATTCCTATTTCACTTACGGATGTGAAATAGAAAGGGGGTAAACGTCCTAATTACCTTCGCAATCTTGCGGAAGGTTATATTTTCATCGGAATTTATTTATATATTTATTTATTTATCATCTTGTTATTCGCTTAACTGAAAAAGCGTTCAACCAAATTGCCTGAGATTTGGTGAAACGATTGGTCCATGTCCAGTGACCTGCTGCTAGTCTTTTGGGAGTGACCCGGTCAAAGGTCAAGGTCACGGTCATTTATTACTCAAAAAGAATTGAACCATATTGCATGAAACTTGGTGGAACGATTGGTCAATATGCAGGAACCATTTTGATAGATTTTGGGAGTGATCGGGTCAAAGGTCAAAAATCAAGATCAAGGCCATTTGTAACTCAAAAATTATTCAACCAAATTGTCTGAAATTTGATGGTACAGTTATTGGTCAATGACCAGAAACGATCTGGTACAATTTTGGAAGCGATCTGGTCAAAGGTGAAGGTCATTTTTAACTCAAAAAGTATTGTACCGTATTGCATGAAACTTGGTGGGACGATTGATTATTATCCAGTTAGCAGTTTCCTTAATTTTGGGAGAGAACGGGTCAAAGCGGAGGCGAAGGTATGCGCTCTACCGAATGCACATAATCTAGTTTATGAATTATAACTGTTATTTCATGCTGTTCAATTGGTAATTTTATTCTTGATCTATATATTAACAAATAATAAAAACTGAATACAAAAATATAGGTTCCTATGTAAATTTATAATTTTCTAATATTGATAATCATTTAAAAACAAAAACAAGACTATACAGTAGAACTCCTCTACAGTGAACTTCAACAAGTTCACTATAGAGGATATAGTTCACTGTAGAGGATATGAGAGAAGAAGAGAAAACTGGTCTTTTCATGGCAGACGATAGAAAATAGATTCTTTCTTTTTAAATAATTCATTATACAAGGTATTTCATTTCTCATGACTCTAATAATCAGGATAGTTCACTACACATGACTTCATTATAGAGGAGTTGTACTGGTAGAACTCCTCTATAATAAAATATAACTAATTTAATATGTAGAGATGTAGAGATTCATAGAAAACTTACGAATATTTGTGGCAGACTAAACTAAATATGTTCACTATAGAGTATAGAGGTAAGCTCACTATACAGGTTAGTTCACTGTACAGGAGTTCTTTATAGAGGAATTCTACTATACTGTATGTATATGTATTCCAATGATATAAAAATATTTGTTTTCATACTTTTATTTATTCTATTATTCAACAGTTTCCTTCAATGATCATTTAACCGACGTGATTCAAAAATATTCCTTTTTTGTATAATTTATGTATTTAAGATACTAGATTTTCTGTAAATTAATATTTTGTATTGCAGTATGTTTTAGGCCGATACTATACTAGCAGTTTCACAGCCGCGTTTTCACTGCCCAGTTTCCGCTTCTTCAATTAATCACAGTTAAATGAATGGAAGGCGGTAGCAACGCTAGTATACTATGCAAATTTTCTTTCATTCATTTAAACGTGATAAATTGAAAACGCGCAAACAGGGCAGTGAAAACGAGGCGGTGAAACTGCTATATATATAGTATAGTATGGGCATAAGAAAATTTAATTTAAAAATAACTCCTTTTAGTTCAAATCCCTAAATGAAATAGGGACGCGAACTAGGAATTTATTTAATTAATAAATGAATGTTGACAGATGATGCGCATTGTGTGGAAATGAATTCCATATTAATGGAATTATTTTCAATGGTGGTTAATTTTACTGCAAGATGAAATACAGAAAAAACTCTATAACATCTTTCAAAGTAATTAGCAAATACATCTCTATTTAGAAAGCATTATGGGTTAAATGTGTTCATTTCATTGTTTCATCAGAGCATTTAAGTTCAAATGAAAAGATTAAAATAAAGACTCTATCATTTATTATTCTCAGTCATCCAACAGATAGGCAGCTTAAGTCCACAGTCTAATCAAGCAGTAAAGTGAATCCAAAGTGATGAACTGTGCTTAGTGAGAGTAGTGGAGCTCATTCTTGTCACTGATATGGCACACATTGGGTCAAATAAATTAATACAATAAACAAATAACAATACAATAATATTTATATGAAATAAGTAATGAAATAACTCTTTAAGAACCTATTAAAAAGTTAAACAATGAGCATATTTAATTCTATTGTTTAACATAATCTCAAAATAATCTAAAGCGATGTTTTCAATTCGAAAAAAAAATGTTTAAAATAACTTTTATTTTTTGATCAGCCACCAAATTAATCTTCTCCAATTTCTCAAAAATATTGAGTTTTCGTTAGTCCTCTATTAAATTTAGTTCAAACCTTAAATAAATTTATGACAAAATACGAAAATTATTTCATGTTATATTCAAATTGGCTGAATGCGAATTCTTTTCACAAGTACTCAGCTATTTCTCGTGTTTTGAAGTTCATTAAAATATGAATCTGAAGTGTACTTCTCCAACGATTGAATTGTCATGACTGTTATTTAATGTCATGCCATTTAATATCTTATTCTCTATAACCGTAATATCTATTAAAAAATAGTAATATTTCTTTCAATGAATACCTTCGCATAATTGCGGAAGGTTATGTTTTGAATTGGCATTTATTTATTCATTTATTTATTTGTAATTTTGTTTACCTGAAATTTGGTGGGTCGATTGGTCATTATCCACTCAGAGAAAAAAGTTTACTCATATCTAATGGGTCACAATTTTTGCTTTGAATCAATTCATTACGTGAGTTGGTTAGACTTTATTCATATTTTCACGTGTGTTACAACAACTATGACGAGGTTAGTCGTCAAACATAGTTAATTAATTCATTTTATGGATTGAATTAACTTTCTATGAGAGTTGCCGCTAATTTTTTTAAGTTTAGGTGTGAGCTTAACCAACGTCAATTTGACTCATATTAAATAGTACAAGCAACTCACCACGTAGGTAGGGGCAAAGTCAAACCATAAAGATTATAGTCAAAACAAATCAAATTTGATTTGTTTCAACTAATCCTTTCTCTGTGTGCAGGGACCATTTGATTTGTTTTTGTGAGCAATCGGATCAACGGTTAAGGTCAAGGTCATGTATAACTCAAAAAACTATTCAATATTGGCGGCAAAGTTTCCATTCTAGTTTTATAAGTTTTTGCCAAAAATTAAACTCAATTTATATTTGTAGTTTGAATTTATATTTGAATCTCCTTCCGGAGAATTTCTATTTAGCCAAACAGAGTAGAGAATTAATTTAATTAACTCGAACTACAGTCTTAAGAACTACAGTCTAACGAACTGCAGTCTAACGAACTACAGTCTAACGAACTGCAGTCTAACGAACTGCAGTCTAACGAACTGCAGTCTAACGAACTGCAGTCTAACGAACTGCAGTCTAACGAACTACAGTCTAACGAACTGCAGTCTAACGAACTACAGTCTAACGAACTAAAGTCTAACGAACTGCAGTCTAACGAACTGCAGTCTAACGAACTACAGTCTAACGAACTGCAGTCTAACGAACTACAGTCTAACGAACTACAGTCTAACGAACTACAGTCTAACGTACTACAGTCTAACGAACTACTGTCTAACGAACTACAGTCTAACGAACTACAGTCTAACGAACTACAGTCTAACGAACTGCAGTCTAACGAACTACAGTCTGACGAACTACAGTCTGACGACTGGTGTGCAGACGTTTCGTCGACAGGACTTTTCGTCGACAAGACGTTTCGTCGACAAATTTTCGTAAGATGGATATTAACACACTCTATTGTTACAAAAACATGTACTTTAACAGAATAATGTATCACACGATCAAATTAAGAAATACGTAGAATAATGGTAAGGAGGAAAACTATTAAATATATTTCAATCGTTTGTTTACTTTAATACTAAACCAAAACTATTCAATAATAACAAATTATTGTAAAGTAATTTGAAAAATTGTACATGTAAGACATAACTAAAAAATATATATTGCATCAAATAATGAAATCATTGAAATCTAAATTACTGTATCCACACACAAAGAGCATTCTTAAATTAAATTTTTTGTCTATAAGTAGCCTTTTGTCACAACTGCCTATTAGTATCTTGCCGTGTTGGCTTGGGTAAATGTGTCGTTTCGAGTACTTTAAGAATATTAATATTAATTTATTAGTTCTGCGATATTATGTAATAAGCTCATATCTTTCTTTGAGGATCACAAATTCGAAGATGGGATGTCGTTCGATAACTCTGAACATTTTCTATTTTGAAATCAACTACTGGATTCAAAGAATCACTTTTTGGTAAAATAATAGCCTAAGTATCGATAAACATTCAACAACTAGCTATTTTTTGTATAAAATCTTGGCTTTTAATCAGAATTACCACTCAATTATAGATAACCCGCAGTAGTCGAACATTGGACATTTACCAACTGAAAATGACTGGTCAATTACAAATCCGATGATATAAATCATATAATTACTATACTAGTACAGTGCCTGTTATTGAATCTAAATTATATTCGAATTCAAGTTGTATTATTGTACCAATTTTCTGATTAAACAGAAAAATCTTTCAAAAGCCAAAATATGTATTTAATTTTTCAAATAATGAGTATCAATATTTTTGTAGCCCGTAGTCATGATACTGCCACAAATGATTTGGTTTTGATATTGAATGAAATTGAATAGTTTTCCTCCTTACCCGTATTTTATTTCATAATTTGATCGTGTGGTACATTATTCTGTTAAAGTACATGTTTTGTAACATTAGAGTGTGTTAATATCCCCTTTACGAAAATTTGTCGACGAAACGTCCTGTCGACGAAACGTCTTGTCGACGAAATGTCTGTCGACGAAACGTCTGTCGGCGAAACGTCTGTCAACCGACGAACTACAGTCTGACGAACTACAGTCTCTGACGAACTACAAGTCTGACGAACTACAGTCTCTGACGAACAACAGTCTAACGAACTACAATCTAACGAATTATAGTCTGACGAACTGCAGTCTAACGAACTACAGTCTAACGAACTGCAGTCAAAAGAACTACAGTCTGACGATCTGACGAACTACAGTCTAACGAACTACAGTCTAACGAACTACAGTCTAAAGAACTACAGTCTAACGAACTACAGTCTGACGAACTACAGTCTAACTAACTACAGTCTGACGAACTACAGTCTAACGAACTACAGTCTAACGAACTACAGTCTGACGAACTACAGTCTAACGAACTGCAGTCTAATGAACTGCAGTCTAACGAACTACAGTCTAACGAACTACAGTCTGACGAACTACAGTCTACGAACTACAGTCTGACGAACTACAAGTCTGACGAACTACAGTCTAACAAACTACAGTCTAACGAATTACAGTCTGACGAACTACAGTCAAACAAACTACAGTCTAACGAACTACAGTCTAAAGAACTACAGTATAACGAACTAGAGTCTGACGAACTACAGTCTATTGAACTGCAGTCTAACGAACTACAGTCTAACGAACTACAGTCTGACGAACTACAAGTCTGACGAACTACAGTCTAACGAACTACAGTCTAACGAATTACAGTCTGACGAACTACAGTCTAACGAACTACAGTCTAACGAACTACAGTCTGACGAACTACAGTCTAACGAACTACAGTCTAACGAAAACGAACTACAGTCTAACGAACTACAGTCTAAAGAACTACAGTCTAACGAACTACAGTCTAACGAACTACAGTCTAACGAACTGCAGTCTAACGAACTACAGTCTAACGAACTACAGTCTAAAGAACTACAGTCAAACGAACTACAGTCTAACGAACTACAGTCTAACGAACTGCAGTCTAACGAACTACAGTCTAACGAATTTCAGTCTAACGAATTGCAGTCTAACGAACTACAGTCTAACGAACTACAGTCTAACGAACTACAGTCTGACGAACTACAGTCTAACGAACTACAGTCTAACGAACTACAGTCTAACGAACTACAGTCTAAAGAACGACAGTCTAACGAACTACAGTCTAACGAACTACAGTCTAACGAGCTGCAGTCTAACGAACTGCAGTCTAACGAACTACAGCCTAACGAATTGCAGTCTAACGAATTGCAGTCTAACGAACAACAGTCTAACGAACTACAGTTTGACAAACTACAGTCTAACGAACTACAGTCTAACGAACTACAGTCTAACGAACTGCAGTCTAACGAACTGCAGTCTAACGAACTACAGTCTAGCGAACTATAGTCTGACGAACTATAGTCTGACGAACTACAGTCTAACGAACTACAGTCTGACGAACTACAGTCTAACGAACTACAGTCTAACGAATTACAATCTAACGAACTACAGTCTAAAGAACTACAGTCTGACAAACTACGTACAGTTTAACGAACTACAGTCTTACGAACTACAGTCTAACGAACTGCAGTCTAACGAACTGCAGTCTAACGAACTGCAGTCTAACGAACTGCAGTCTAACGAACTGCAGTCTAACGAACTGCAGTCTAACGAACTGCAGTCTAACGAACTGCAGTCTAACGAACTGCAGTCTAACGAACTACAGTCTAACAAACTACAGTTTAACGAACTACAGTCTGACGAACTGCAGTCTAACGAACTACAGTCTGATAAACTACGTACAGTTTAACGAACTACAGTCTAACAAACTACAGTTTAACGAACTACAGTCTGACGAACTACAGTCTAACAAACTACAGTCTGATAAACTACGTACAGTTTAACGAACTACAGTCTAACGAACTACAGTCTGATAAACTACGTACAGTTTAACGAACTACAGTCTAACGAACTACAGTCTAACGAACTACAGTCTAACGAACTACAGTCTAACGAACAACAGTCTAACGAACTACAGTCAAACGAACTACAGTCAAGCTAACTACAGTTTAACGAACTACAGTCTAACGAACTACGTCTAACGAACTACAGTTTAACGAACTACAGTCTGACGAACTACAGTCTAAATAAAATACAGTCTAACGAACTACAGTATAAAAAACTACAGTCTAACGAACTAAAGTCTAAAAAACTACAGTCTGACGAACTACAGTCTAACGAACTACAGTCTAACGAACTACAGTCTTACGAACTACAGTATGACGAACTACAGTATGACGAACTAAAGTCTAACAAACTACAGTCTAACAAACAACAGTCTAACGAACTACAGTCTAACGAACTACAGTCTAACAAAAACTACACTCCTATAAATATTGAACTATCTGCTGGACGCATTCAATCAGGCCAAAACACTTTTTAACAATAGATTGCGTGCACTTGGTAGAGCGCATACCTTCGCCGCCGCTTTTACCCGTTCCCTCCATAAATAAACTGGTGACTGGATATTGACCAATCGTCCCACCGAGTTTCAAGTAATATTGTACAGTACTTTTTGAGTTATAAATGACCATGAGCTTGACCTTTGACCGGGTTGCTCCCAAAATTCTACCAGAAAATAAATGTCGAGTAAAATATGACCTTCCACAAATTTGCGAAGGTAAACATATAGATTTATAATGAATTATAAAAGTTATATTAAAAAATATCTTGGACGCAGGGTATCTCGCATACAGATTATCGCATACCAGCATCTTTATAATTTATAATCCTGAGTATTTAGATGGGGAAAAGTGCAAGTCATCTGCTCTAGAATTCACATCACTCCAAAGTTCAAAGGGTTCGTATCCGGTGATTATTTGAGAGATTCGAAAAATCCCTTTCCGCCATGTCTGCTCACTAATTATGAACATGTAGGCAGAGAAATTAAATAATACCTGTCATAAAATATTAATAATTCTAACATCCATCATATATTCACCCAACATTTAAATAAAAATTATATATAAAATTGGATTGCCTAATTTAAATTTTCCACCAATTCATATAAATGAATATTTCGACCTATAAGTGTTATTCATAAATTGAATTCACAATCTTCATTAAAACAAATAATGCTTCTTTCTTTTCTAGTCAATTAAAACAAATTTCTGATTCTAATTACTACATTTTGACAGAGTTCTCATTACAATGCGTCCAGTGAAGGGTTATAGTGATCACTATTGCTTTAGGGGGGTTATAACGGGCAATGGACGGTTAGATCAGTGGTTCTTAAACGGGGATGCGCGGCACCCCTTTGGGGCATGAATTGTTTATAGGGGGTGCAAGAGATGGCTGTTGTTTATAGTTCTGTTCTTGCTATTAATATCATGCAGAATGTACATGAAGTATATTTCCCTATATTCTAACACTGAATAGAAAGAAAAATGGTGTTTCTATTGTATAAACAAAGTGTAAACAAAAATTGATTAAAAGTCGTAATTGATTAGTTTAATTTTATTAGTTTACAACTGTTCATTTTCTAAATATTTACATATATAACTACAATGCATTATACTGCATTATTATCTTAAATTATTTGGTTTTCTTTAATTTCTAATGGATTTTAAATTTCTTCACCTAAATAAATAACTTTACATTATGTAAATAAAACAATCATTTTCCTTACTTTTTCAATTCGCATATTAAATTCTCAAATCATAGTAACCAAATATATTCTCATTGTAGCTTTTCAATCTATTTCAATACAATACAATACTCAGGGGGTGCCTGAGAAAAGTAAGGGGTGCGCGAGAAAAATACTTCAAGAACCACTGGACTCTAGAGGAACCACAAGTTAATTGAAGGTGAATGCAGAATAAAAGTTGTTCTTCTTGAGCGCCAATACACATTTTATTAAATACTTACATGCTTAATGATTTAAGAAAATAGTCTAATAATTTTGATACGTCATAGGTCATTTATTATTAAAGGTCCTCTCCACTCTAAATTAATATTATTCTATTCAAAACTTCAAACCATTGCAAATTTGATTCTTTATGATTGTAACAATATGTAATTGAAGTTGCTCTTGTGATATTTCCTCTTCCCTCCGAATTTCAATAGAAAAGAAAAAGAAAGTACCTTGTCCAAGAAATTCAAAGCAATAACAAAGGCTTACAAAGCTGATAGATATGTCATAAATGGCTACCTATACAGTTACCTAAATATGATTTCCCTAAAAAAACATCAGGCAACTAAAAGGGTTCTAGGAATTTTCGCCGTTGGAAAATTCGTCGTTAGTTATTGTTAAATAACTATACGACTGAAAAAAATTGATAATTTTAGAATTTTTTTATAAAAATTTATAATTGTAAATATTAATTGTAGATGATTATGTAATATTGTATATCTGATAAAACTAAGATTCCTAAAATTTATTTTACCTAACTGTTCATATATATGCAAAGTATTTTAATCAGTAATCGTATAATATTTTGTGTCACGAGAGGTCGCTGTAAAACAATTGGAGTGTTCTGATTGGTTGACTAAATAATCGAATCTAATTTCTTTGTTAAAATAATGTTCAGTAAAGATGAATAAGATCACCAGTGATATATAGTCAGCTGTGTTTTGGCTAATCCTAGTCGGTTTGCGTCACTTCCTCTTAAAAGTGTTTGTGTTCCTGTGTGTTCAATATTGTGAATTTAAGATAAAGCTTTTCTAATTATTGTACTGTTCTGAGTTATTGATGGTTTCATACCTAACTAATTATTGATTTTTTTTTTATTCTTTCGGTGCTACATTGTACAGTTTACCTCTTGAAATCTGAATTATTGTGCGTGGCAGAAATACTTCAACGTAGTATAAGAATGCTACATTTAAAATATCTCTCTTGTGAGTGTATGTGATCTCTCTAAACCAAAATTTCATTCATTTCTATTTTAGAATCCATAAAAATCTTCGTGGCTGCGATTCTATCGTAATATGAGGAATAAATAGGAAAATAATTTATGTTCAGTTATACTATTATTTAGAAATTTTCCTAAATTTTCCTAAAGGCGGCGAAAATTCCGACGGCGAAATTTCCCACTGCGAATTCTCCGGTCACCAACTAAAAGTGTACCTCATTACCATTAAATTTAGGATAATAAGAGATAAAATTCGTTCTCGTTCCTTGTTCTTCTATTGAATCTAAGAGAAATGTCGGACAGTGAAGGTTGATTGTGAATATTTTTCCAAATACTTGATAATTTATTTTCTGTTCACTGTGATAAGTTATATTGGAGTTAGTTCTAGTAAAACTTTAGACTTTAGAGTATTTCAAAAGAAATTTTGATTCAGAATGGAGGAGACCTTTAAACATCACTACTGAGAATGGATTAATAGTTGCATGTTTGATTGTATTAATGATATAATATTCTGTTATAGATACATCTCACATGTACAGGATGTTTTATTATAGTGTTTATAGTCGTCTGTACCGCAATTACTATTTTAGTCTCTTTATTTCTAGTCAGAATAGTTTTTAAAGTCAAAATAGCGTTTATGCACTACGAGCTATAAACATTAATTTTATGGTCACAATAGCGCTTATTGCTTAAGATCTATAAATCCGCGCTCTAGAGTACGTTCTTAATTATCGGTCAGTTCCCCATTTACGAACACGTAAGAAAAAACTATATAATAATAGAAAAAATTTATTGGTATCCATGATACCTGCAGGTTCTTAATTAAGATACCAATAAAAATAAGAAAAATCAATAATTATTTGTATCATATTGTTTTTTCTTACATGTCCGAAAATGGAGAACTGACCGATAATTAAGAACTTGCTCTAGAGTCTAGATAGTAAGAGCTCACAGTTTTTTTCATAATTGTAAAGATATCAACCCATTATATGAGTTATTGCATACAAATGCTGTAAAATACCCCTAAAGCAATATACAGAACTATTATATGCATTGTCATCTAATAGCATCTCAATATATTTATTTACATGTCAATAAAGTGTTCATAACATCACTTTATACCAAAGAGTTTGCATTATAAATAAAAAGTAGTTTAGAAGGGGCAGGTAAAGCGTGTAGCAATACAGCAAACTTATTAGTTAATTGCATTTCAATATGTTTACTTATAAACTTTTATGTTTCTTTTAAATCAAATTTACGCTATTTATAATAATAACCAAATAAATATTTTTTTTATAAGGTAGAAGGTTTGGCACTTTAATATTATTAATAATTATATATTATATTGAAATGTATTGAGAAAATTAAAGAATTGTGGATTCAAATGACTATTCTAACTTATAATTTGTAAGTAGTTAATTGATCCGGAAAATAGTGAACTTTAAACCTGTAGCAAAGTGACTATGAAATGAAAAAAACAAAAATAACGGCAGTAGTTTTTAAAATTTTTACATGTTCAAAAAAATTTCGAAATTAAAATAATATTTTTATGTATGTATTTTTTATATATTAATAATAGTTTAAATTGAGAGAAGTCTCTTTTGATATGGGTACTATAAGGTGCTTTATCAAAAAAAAAAACAATAAATAAATTGGTTCTATGTATAGAAATTTTCCATTACCTGTACAAACCGCACCCCAAACTGTACCTGGGATACGGATTCTACATGTGTTCGTAATTTTCTTCGTATATATGAGTATAGAATGTTTATTAAATTATAATAATATGAAAACACACTACTTACGCATTAATAAGTACTTACCCTGCTAATGTTTGCAGTGCAGTTAAAGCAGTCACTAAAATCACTAATTTCAGTTTGTATAATACCAATATATTCCTCATAGTGAAATGTCTGCTCAATTTTAAAGAAATTAGTACATCACCTTCTGAAAGAAATAATCGATTATTTTAGAGTATTTAGCTGTATATACATTTATGTACAATTCAATTACTGTAAAATTGATATATAGTTTAATTTTAAAATGTGTAAAAATGAATTCACTTGCGGATAAGATGTTATTTTTATTTATTTTAGAAAATAAAGAAATAATTTTCTATTAAATTTTAGAGATATTCCTTCATTGTTTTCGATTAAATTTTATACGCTGCAATAATAATGTATACGCATTTTAACAGAGAACATTCACTTTCACTTCATAGAACATATCTATGGTGGAAAAGGCAAGGATTATACCTAACGTCCGCACTTTTATATTTTGATACTCAGTTAATACTGAAGAATAAATATATATAAATTTAATCCAAATTGTGATTTTAACCACAAGTACTCTATTTCCAATCTACTTTTAAAGAAACGACCAAAAGTATTAGCTAAGATATTGCAAAGTAAAAACGGGAAACTGTAATATACTGTATAGTACTAACTGTAATATACTGTATAGTGCTAACTGTAATATACTGTATAGTGCTAACTGTAATATACTGTATAGTGCTAACTGTAATATACTGTATAGTACTAACTGTAATATACTGTATAGTGCTAACTGTAATATACTGTATATAGTGCTAACTGTAATATACTGTATAGTACTAACTGTAATATGCTGTATAGTGCTAACTGTAATATACTGTATAGTACTAACTGTAATATACTGTATAGTGCTAACTGTAATATACTGTATAGTGCTAACTGTAATATGCTGTATAGTGCTAACTGTAATATACTGTATAGTGCTAACTGTAATATACTGTATAGTACTAACTGTAATATACTGTATAGTGCTAACTGTAATATACTGTATAGTGCTAACTGTAATATGCTGTATAGTGCTAACTGTAATATACTGTATAGTACTAACTGTAATATACTGTATAGTGCTAACTGTAATATACTGTATAGTGCTAACTGTAATATACTGTATAGTGCTAACTGTAATATACTGTATAGTACTAACTGTAATATACTGTATAGTGCTAACTGTAATATACTGTATAGTGCTAACTGTACTATACTGTATTGTACTAACTGTAATATACTGTATATAGTGCTAACTGTAATATACTGTATAGTGCTAACTGTAATTTACAATATATAGGCCTATAGTTTTTCATTCCAGAGCATTCTATTGCAATCCCCAATGTGTCTTTTTCCAAAGAGTTTGTGTTCGCTTTTATTGAGATAGAAAAAAAGGTTCAAGATAATAAATTCTCACTATCCACTGATGGTTCATTTCGAACTCATTATTTCCTATATGAGTTTTGCATTAAAAGGAATGATTTAAATGCACATATATTCTAAAATAGTCTACACTGAGCTCCATCAGAACTTCAGAAGCGCCACTTTAAAGTTGCGAATTGGGAGCATTTAAAAAGCTTCAAGTCGTAATTTGTAGGTATATGCCATTTTGTTCATAAAGAGTTGATTTTTATCACCCTATAATAATTCGAACAGATCTTCAACCTGAATTTTTTTCTTGAACTTAAGTAATGGATCGTCCTACAGTTTGTCAAAACACCTTCTCCTTCAACAGTACACTGAGAATTCATGCTTCACTTCAAGATCAGTGGAAGGGCGGAAAAATCTTATCACCTGAAAAAGTTTGTTAGACTGGATCCATCCACAAGAAAAAGAAAATGTTACAAAACCATAAAGAACGAAAGCAGTGATTCAGCAGGTGAGGAGTTCTTTGAAGAAACCCCCTGTTGCTCTCTCAGAAAAGCTTCTCAGCAGATTTAACCCACAAAAACCACATTGTGGAGGATCGTCAGACATGAACTTCGTTTTCATTTTTATCATTACCCTTCAATTCAACCATTAACTGATGTCCACTAAGTACAGAGAAGGCAGCTTTGTCAGTGAATTCTGCAGCAACCATCAAACATTGTCGATAGAATCGTTTGGACTGTTTTCGGGCCTCCATCAAAAAACACATCGAAAAAACGACGGAGTGTGGACAAATTGAAATCCTGCTAAACGAATGCTAGGTATAAATATAATGTTAAAGTAATGATCTTCGTCGCCATTATTAATATAATGGATCCAATCGTTCATGCATTCCTTGACGATGATGGCAGCTTGTCATCGGTTAATAGTGTTTCATATCTCGGATTGCGCCAGGACATTATTTGTCTTTGGCTGCGCCATTCTGCAACTCGTTCATCATCTTGGTGGATGCAAAACAGCGTTTCACTCATTGCACAAATGCAGCTCTAGAATTTATCAATGAAAAGTTTCGAAGTCCAGTCATTAACAAAAGAACGGAAATTTCGTGACCAGCACACAGTCTAGATCTCAACCCTTTGGACTTGTAATTTTTATGGGCTGCTGCAAGAACTTGTGTTTATAGAGAAAAACCAGATTCCATCGAGTCTCTTATACAATGAGAAAGATATAACCAGGAGACTTGAAAGTTTGCAAGAATGTTCTGAAGCCTGTGTTGATCTGTCTTCAGGATGAAAGGGGTCATTTTCAACCACTTTTTGTTGGGCCACAGGAGTGTGCCTCATACAAATAGGACAATAAATGTAATAAAAATCCATTCTTTTATATTTGAAGTGATGAATCTTTAATGGATGGCATTTGACGTATTTTAAGTGCTTCTAATTCGCAATTTAAAATTGACGTTTCTGATGGAACACAATGTAAAGATAAAACAGCTTAAAGATAAAAAGTAATTCGTAATGGTGTACAAATAATATTCCACTTGGTATGAACTCTTCTAGTAGAGCATTTATACAATATCTTTTTACAGACAATAGATATTAAAATGTAAAATATTATCAATAATAAGGTGACGAATTCGTGTACCTATCCAATCTGGTCAAGATTAATTGTAAAATATATTTTAAGATAAATTTTACAGTGTTTCGTTTAATTTTAATTAAAAAGATGTCTCGTTTGCACAATGCTATCATTTTTCTCTTCAATTGTAATTAACTCTATCACAATAGCACTGTATGATAATTTTAATTTAATCTTTTATTGGACTTTATTTTGCCAAAGGAGCTTGGAGCTTAAAAGCCTAATATATCCATTAGTAAATTAAATTACTGAATTGCAATAATATGAGCGACTCTCTAATTCTCACCAAAATTTTAAGGAAATAAAAAAATAACAGAATAAATTTTTCCTCATATGATCGAGAACATGGAACAGTTCGATAACTCAGAACATACCCTCCCAACCGCATTATTAAATGATGACTGATATGACAGTATAGTAGGTCAGAAGTCAAAAAGATGTCTGCATTTTAAATCACTGCAGACATCACGACAGATGAACTACTTCAAAAACTCCTAATTTGCGGAAACTTTACACTCGTGTCCAAAACTTTTGAGAAATTGTACCCAGTCTTCACACTAGTTTATTTATTTCAGTATGGGTGGTGAGATGTGTTATTACTTACAAAATGAACTCATCTGATATAAATACTATTTCTATCCATTTTTATAACTAATTATGAAAAGGATCTTCTACGTAATCCTTGCAAAGCATTTCCAAGTCTTGCTTGCAAAATGTTCTCTCGAAATATTTGTAAGAAGGTTCTACCTAATTGAAATAGGATTACGGAACATTGGATCACATTCGAGATGTTTATCCTTCCACCAAAAAAAAAGACAAGAGGAGCTGCAAATTATTTGGCTTACGAGATCGCAAAAATTGAAACAAATTCTAATCGAAATATTATTCACTTTATAGAATTTTAATTTTAAAACAGACTCTACTAAATTAGATATTTTTTGGATAAATTATATTTATTCCGGGGCCCTTTTCACACTAGCGTTTTTTAACACGCGTAAAAATATCTTCTTAAAATGTGTTCACACTTGCGTTCTTTTTTTCGCCGAAAGAAAAATTCAATGTGATTTTTCCATCTGCGATAAAAAAAAACGCAAGTGTGAACACATTGTAAGAAGAGCATTTTTTCCGCGGTTTTTAAAAATGCAAGTGTGAAGCGGGCCTGAGATGGAAATTATTAATGATTCGTCGTGTAGGTCGAAATTTCAGCAAACGATTTGGTGATAATTTCAATTCAATTTGTTGACTGAAAACATGTGTACCAAACTAATAATCTTTGGCTAGATGGTAATTAGTTCCTTCCACACTAACGTCTACGCAAAGACAGTACTAGGTGTGTTCTTCGTCATTATTTTGTTTAACTTAAAGCATGACCGCCTGTGATGTCCTCTGGAGCTGGAGTTAGCAAAGAGAGCAGCAGGCATGGCACACCGCCCCCTACAACAGCCAAACCAAAACTGATCGGGATAAAATTCAGGAACATATAAATTCACTGAGAGTTTGACCTCTTCAATCCCCTGCAGATTAATCTTTAATGAGGAACTTAATCTTCGATTTAGACTGAAATAGATAGTTTAACGTTGGAAAAAGTTGGTATCTCGCTTCAGAAAATTTGCGAAGAAGTGTAATATATACGTATAAAAATATCTTTATATTAATTAAATAACATATTTCCTAATTAAGATACATCAAATTGTAAGTAACTTTACCTATTTTTGTTCATAAATTCAAAATATATAATGTATTTTTCATTTGAATATTCTTTTGTTTATTTCATACTAAATATTTCCACCTGTTATAAACCATTCTGCACCAGTACTCGGCTTGTTTTGGTTATAATATCACCAAACAATTTTAGAAAACGTTTGAAAACTTTGAACTGAGTGAGAAAAATGACATTCTTTAATTTGAAGAAGTTTACATAGTTCAAAAGTTGTAAGGACGCTAAGGTTGAAATCGAACGGCAGGGATGACTACATTTCTTAGTTATAAAGGTCCAAAAACTCTCCTGATAGCATTTTTGCATAACCTTCAAAGTGTGTGGAGTTACCAAGGTAATCAGATTATTACCTGAAGTTAGGCACTGGAAAGATGAACGTTTGTTAATGTTGCTAGGCTCACTGAAGTGTTGAAGTCAAAATATGTTAGATGTATACATATATATAGGTAGTACACTGTACGTACAGTGTACCTACATATTCTATTTTGAACTTTATACTAGTTTATGTCTTTATTATGATTCTTTCTTTACATATATGAATTCAAATTATTTTATTTCGTAATCCAATATGCAACATGTATGTAATATGAGCTACCTCGATGCACTTTTTTATTTTAAATATATTCAAGCCAAATTGAAATGCCCAGCGAGTTAGGAGTCTAAACCTTATCCTTCGTTTCTGTGGTTTCCCACACACAGAGAACGGTTTTGTTGATACAACAAAAAAAGTAGGTTTTTGGTTGTATCAACAAAATAAGTTAGTCAGCTATGATGAGCCATCAAAATAATTTTGTTACAGTAAATATATATTTTTGTTAAGGTTTTTTTGTTATAGTTACACTAGAATTTTTAAGGTTACAGTAACTAGAGCTTATTTGTTATAGTAAC
The DNA here is from genome assembly GCA_947561585.1 of Caprella mutica. NCBI lineage: Eukaryota > Metazoa > Arthropoda > Malacostraca > Amphipoda > Caprellidae > Caprella > Caprella mutica. Next base: position 73,645 of record CANNZV010002764.1, on the reverse strand, counting down.
ACTACAATACTGTTACTTCAAAAAATGTATTTTGTTATGTCAACAAACAGTATATTTGAAGCAACACAAATAATTTTTTGTAGTAACAAACTCATCTGGTTATTTTAACTGAAAAAATAGATTATGCTGTTTTAATTACTATTTCTTATTATATTGCATATAGTGTATATGTAAATTTGGCTGTATATCAATTAGTTTAATGCTACATGTTGTTATACACAAATTAAATGGGAATAAATGAACATAGAAATGAAGTGGTACATCCAGGAGTCGAACCGACAATCTCCAATCTCCAGTCTGTGGCGCTAACCTCTCAGCCATCCTGGACATGGTAGAAGTAGGATTGGAATGAACTATAACCAATATGATAACACGCATGCATTTTAAAGTTATTATAAATAAATATTATTTAATATTCTATTGATTTCGAAACTTTTCTTTTTTATAATAAAAAGCAATAGAACATTTTTATTGAATATTTTTAAAATAGCTATCTATTATTATTTATCAATTCCCACCTACCTACCTACCTAGTTTCTTACTAGGTTTTATTATGATACTAGTGTGTATCATCACTTACGTAGTTATGATACGTAAATAAGGCTTGAGAATTAACTTGCTGCAATATGTATCAATATTTTTACCATTAAGATTTGCCCCCAAAAGACTCAATGCATAACTTTTTCCCGCGTAAACCAGACGAGGGACATCACGCGTTGGACATACATGGGAATATCGATACAAAATAGCACTCAAGAAACACGTATAAATTTATGTATATATATACAGTATATTGATTCTGTACGAACAATAAATACATATTGTAGTAACTTAAAATTTATATGAAGCCTAATAACAAAAGGAAATGGCAGATAATTATCATTACTGACAATATAATATTGTTGATACTAAAAAATATATCAACAAAAATATAATATTATTGTAGCAAAATTATTATTTATAAAGACAAAGGTATTTTGTTAACAACAATGTTTTATTTTAACTAAATTTTTCAGTTACTACTACAAAAACATTTTGTTATAAATAAAAAAACATTTAACAATATTATATTGTTATCATAGCAATATTTAAATTAATATGAACAAAACTTTTTTAGTAACCTTAACAATATTCCATTACAAAAAATGTACTGTTAACTTGAAGAAATATTTTGTTGTAGTGAAGAAACCTTTGAACAATATTTTATTTTCTCATTTAACTCAATTGATGGTTAAAATAACAAAATTTTCTAATTACCATAACCAAATGTTATCGACAAAATACGTTTTGTAAATTTAACAAAACCGTTCTCTGTGTGCACTAGATATATTTAACATCAACCAACTTATGCTGGTCCAAATCAGTTATCGCCATATCACCATACACAAAGCATTCTCTACCTTCGGACTTGGAAATACTGTCTATCGACATCTGGGGTTAGATTGACGGCAGCCTCTACTCGGTTAACGAGAGAAGCATACTACCTTGCAATAAATACCCCTGACAGCTTGCACTGGAGACTACACCATTTTAGCCTCAAATTAAAAAAAGTCAAGTTCAAATTAAAGGTAGTGAATTTCGAATTAAAAAATGTCAACTATAAGTTAAAAAACTTCAATTTCAAATTAAAATATCGTTTTTTTTCTGTTAAATTCTCAATTCTGAAATAAATAAAGTTAATTCACAAATAGGAAATTTTCTACATGTATTGAATAATGGCCAAAGCAGTTTTATTTCATCAAATATTCATTTACTCGTCCAATTCATAATAAGTTCATGTATAATGGATACAGTAGAACATTGATATTATACTAAAGATTTATCAGAGGGTTGAATTGATTTTTACTTGAGTTCATCTTTCATAATTTATGATATTTTATAAAATAAGAATGAAAATTTTAATTTGTACCTGAGTTATTTTTATTTGAAATTGATCTATTTTTATTTGAACTTGACTAATTTTAATTCGAAATTCACTACCTTTAATTGGAACTTGACTTCTTTTAATTTGAGGATAAAATGGTGTAGAATAACTAGATGAAGGCTACCGCGTGATACATCTCTCCAAAGATTTTGGTAAGACTTATTCACATGGCGCAAAATTTGGTTGTGAATCTTGAATTGATTATGTTTGTGTATATATCTGCAATAATATTAAGTTACTACACCTGTTCCCAACTAAATATAAAGGCAAATAGGTGGCCCATTGTATGCGTATTATTTTACTTTCGATTATTACAGCTACAAAATTCTTTTTAAATTGTATTATTAAATTTATAGTTGGATTCTATATTAAATTCTAATTTCTTTATTAGTCTAAATTCTAAATTTATTTTACTAAATTCAATGATGTTGAAAAACTACGAATCTGAAAATTTCATTAATTAACCAAAATCTTCTATTTTCATTAATTATACATTTTTAGTACAATAAATTAATACATTCAAAATTCCTCATATAAACACATTTCCCACATTTGCTGGTGCTGAGTTCTTATATCGTCATACTTCACAGGAGTAGCTATGCCAAGCTGCTGAATAATTAAATGAACTAAATCCAGTTGTTCATAGATCAACTAATACAATTGATAGGTTTATTAACTTTCATCCGTCCTTTTTTACAGTGTTTATTTCATAGTCTTAATTTTCCGTATAGGTGACTAACTAATTCTCATAGGTCTCTGCTAACCACAAGAATTCTACAAGTCATTAGGCACTAATTCACCTGTACATTTCACGTAGAATAAAGTTATTATTATTACAAGAATTTCTAAGCTCTCTTCTACACATCATTAAATATTTTATTACTTCATGGAAAAGATAGATATGAGTCCTAGGGTTGTGACACTGCATATTTTGCAAATGCTTTTCTAAAACGCATATGTTTATTAGATTCGCATATGCATTTATGAACATGCATATGCAATTATAAATATCCACATGCATTTACCAATATGCATATGCATTTACCAATATGCATATGCATTTAAAGTATGCATTTGCCAATATGCATTTATAAATATCTATATACTTTTTATCAATATTCCTATCCTGAAGCTGTCTGCATGAGGAGAATGCAAGAGAAGGGGGTCTTGGGCCACGAACTGTCGTAATTTGGATTATGGATTGTCTTTTTTCATTTTTTATCAAGTTTATCATTTTTTTACCGCTACTTGCAGTTTTAGAGGATAGCGCTAGGGTTATGCTCCTCAACTACGAGGTCTTACATTTTGTGTTAGGTAGGCTCGTAGGCTTCATTTACTATCACCTCTTCATTTTACTCTTCCATCCATGAGTGCAGCCACCGGTGCTTGTGTCCCTTTTTGCCACATTCCTTAGTAAGTGACTGCATTCACTGAGTAGCTTTTCTGCATCCATGAGCATTGTCACCTACATTGGTAAGTGACTTTGTTCATAGAGCCACTTTCCTTTCTTACTGTTTTTTCTAGTCCCTTGAATTTGATTTCCTTTTGACGTCAGAGATATGGCCTTTGGTTCCGAAGCAGATGTTAAACCCCTACTAAATTAATTATTAGTATGCATTTGCATATATGATGAATTAATATGCATTTAATAGTAATGCTCCAAATTTGAAATGTCAAGTATTTCAAAAGACTCAACTGTTTCAGAGAACGACATATTATATTGTTGGCACTACAGGGTGGCGCAAAAAAAGGAAACCCATTTTCAAATTAGTTTATTTTACAAACTATCAAAGCTAGAAATTTTCTAGAAGCAAAATTTTATTTGTTTACTTTTTGTGCATCTATCTTGATAATCTGTTAAAAGTTACGACAAAAATTTAACATCCTGAAGCGAATTAAAAAAATGGAAAAAAGGGCCTGCGCGAGGACGATATACGAAAAAAATTCATAATAGTAAAATTCATTTTATATGGATGTAAAACAAATGAAATTGTACTATTTTTGTAACAAATAAAAGAAAATAAAAAAATTAATTACCTACCAATTCAAAGTTGGTTTTTAGAAAAAATTGATATATTTATAAAATAATTTCACCGTTAATTTTTAACTCCAATTCGATACCCTCAAAATGCAGCTTTCAAAAGAACAGAGTTTTGTTATGACAAAATTTTTAAACACTGGAAACTTTATACAACATTTTCTGGAAAGATTTCCACCAATTATAAAACTGTATTTACATATGTTAATAAGTTCAAAACAGAAGAAACCACTTTAAATTTGAACAAAAAGCGGCGATCATGTTGCAGAAGAACAGAACGAACACATGAAAACATTAATCTTTTCCATGAACAGCTTATTGAGAATACAAAAATATCAATCAGAAGGTCTGGATTTGACATCATTTAAGACACATTTCACCGAATTGTTAAACACAATTTGAGATATCATCCTTTCAAGAAGCAAAGAACTCTTAAGGGCCGTACACACGTAGGGTTTTCTAAGTCTTTCCACCAGACTTTTTGCTAAGCTCCTCCTACTTTTTCCACGAGAAGTATAAGAAAAAATGATATAATTATTATTTATTTTAGTTGGTATCCATGATACCTACAGGTATCATGGATACCAACTAAAATAAATAATAATTATATCATTTTTTCTTATACTTCTCGTGGAAAAAGTAGGAGGAGCTTAGCAAAAAGTCTGGTGGAAAGACTTAAAAAACCCTACGTGTGTACGGCCCTTACGTGTGCACTGCCCTTTAGAACTGATTTACCGCATTGTCTGAATTTTGCAAAATGGTTTCTGCAAAAAATGCACATTTTGTAGAAGACATAGCGTTAATTGAATGAAAAATAATAGGATTTAATTTTTAATACTACCATATGGAAATAAGTTTTTGCTATTTTGAACTTTTTTGTGTTTTTCGTCCTCGCGCAAGCCCTTTTCATTTGATTTTTTTAATTGGCTGCAGGATGTTCAAATTTTGTCAGAGAGATGCAGAAGTAAACGAATAAAACTATGTTTTTAGAAATATCTAGCTTTGATAGTTCGTAAAATAAACTAATTTGAAAATGGGTTTCCATTTTTTCGCGCCACCCTGTATAAAATACTATAATAGTGAAGTGAATTTTCATGGCTACCAGTTATTTTAGAACAGAAACTAGGTATATACTGACCGGGTGTAGGTCATAACCCCCCCCCCCCCCCGGTCATGAGGCCCCCTCCCCGGTCATGAGCTCCCCTGTTTTTTATTTACCTATATTATTTAATCCTTATTGACACTTTTGTAGTTCATTACTGATTGAACATTAAATATATGTATATCGGGAAGCATGCCGCCCCCCGAACCCCCTTGCCAGGTCATTAAAAAATCATGAATGTGCAGTACAACAAACTAGTGGATACAACAAACTACATTAATTAGCATTTCTCAGTTATTTCTATCTAAGTAGTTCTTCATTCATTTAACTAGGTAAATAAGGATTGGAAAAACAGGGAGGGGGGGGGGGCTCGTAACCGGGGGGGATTATGACCTATTTACCGTACCTCATACTGACCACCTGTGTCTATTATTATCCTACTCTTTATTTATACTACTGCAGGTGTTTCTTTTAGCTTTATGGCGCCATATAGCTAATCATATTTTTCGAACAAAAATTTAAAGTCATATTCATCAGGAAAACTAAACGATAGAACACCTAAAGGTATATAACAAATAAATTAGGGTGTTTGTTCAACCTCCCATCAGATATAAACAGCTGAAAGTGCATATATTGCCTTCCTTTCAAATGCATATGCCTTTTCTTATATGCATTATCTTTAAGTGCATATGTTTTATCTGCGAAACATTTGCGTTTCTCAAATGCATATGCATTTTCTCAAATAGCATAAAACCTGTTGCATATGCAGTACATTTCCCAGTGCATATACTGCATATTTTGAAATGCATATTGTCACAATCCTAGATCATATGACTCAGGGCAGGTAGAAATACTTCCCTTATTTAATGATGCCACCAAACGTAGCTGACTAAAATATTTACTAATTCTGAAAGCTACTCCTACCTAGAACATTTCATCAAGAAAAGGACGGAAGGACTTCTTTCCTACACATTCGGTAGATTGTTGTTTGAAGAGTATGGCACATCACCATCCCTGGCCAGAGTGCCTCATTCAGTTGATTAGCTTTATTAGTTTCTTTCCAGTATTATTGCATAAAATGACTAGACTTGATCAACTTTTTTTATTGTCGAGCATTAGGTAATAGTTAATTAGTTGTATAAGAAAAGGATGTTCGTTAGTTAAATTCATATAGTCTTTCATTAATACACTAGCGGACAAAAATGTGGGACAATTCAGTTTTTTTTACTATTTCTGCAATATTTTCCAATGGATTTGAATAATTCAATATAGCCACTTATAGTGTTAATAATGATATAAAATTTCAGCTTAATACGTAGGATAGAAAAAAACGTATGGTGGAGTCAATTTTTTTCTCAAAATCACAGTGCCAAAAGTGTGGGACAATGTTAGAAAAATTCTATTTAAAGGCAGTTTAAAGTCAGTTTATCCACATTTCTCACTATGGCAATGAAGAATAAGTCGATTGCACCACTTTGTTTACATTTTAGCCGGTTACATCATAGCAATGGCACCGAAAATGACCACCTCCATGAAAAGAAGAATTATACAACTTTATGAAGATAAAAATTCAGTCCGGAAGATAGTTGAGAACTTGCAGTTGTCCTAAAGTGTTGTGGGAAGAATAATAAAGGACTAAAAGGACTCTGGGAAAGTTTCACCACCGAAGAAGAAGGGTAGACCGCGAAACACCACTCCTAGAGACGATAGGATCATGAAGAAAATGGCACCATAGTAAACAGAATAGTATAGTACCCCAGTTAAATGTAATATTCAAATTTATTCTGGGTAGGCTGTGACGTCATGTATGTAAACAAGAGGTCACGTCATAGTAAACAGAAATGCTGTGGGTCACGTGGAATAGAGAATTAAGATGGCGGCCAACGCGACCGATCTGACTAATGATCTGATTATCTTGAATAAATCGTCTTCTTCAAGACTAAAAATTTGTTACTATTTTGGGTGTAAAAAGACCAGTAGCAATTTCATCAACAGTCATTTTTTAATTTTCGTCCGTATGACTATAAAGATTGGATAATAGCATGCGGTAATGTGGAATTAAAAAAAATATCACCGAAAACGTTATTTAACAAAAGTTGGGTGTGTTGCAGCCATCTTTTGTGTTTGTACTGTACGTACAAACGTACGCACCATTGTTGACATGTGACGTCACAGCCTACCGGGACACGCGTAATATCCCCCCTATAGCTCTGGGATACTATATATTCTCTGTACTGTGATGGCACTGAAGGATAGGTTTCAGACGGCAGCAGGTATGTCTCGTGAAATGAGTACCTCCTACGATGTCAATGTTTCTAGTAGAACCGTGTCTAGACGCCTCGGCGAAATTGGCCTCTTTTCAAGGTCACCAGCGAAAAAGCCTTTGATTAGCCTCAAAAACAAGAAAGTTCGATTGAGATTCGCCGAAGATCATGTACTCTGGACCGACCATCAGTGGCAAAATGTATTTTTTTCCGATGAAAGTAAGTTCAATCTATTTGGATCTGACGGGAAAAAATATGTAAGAAGATTTTATCACAAAAGATTCGATAAAAAGTGCACCAAGAAAACAGTCAAGTTTGGTGGGGGCAGCGTAATGGTGTTCGGCATGATTTCATGAGAAGGGACGACTGATCTCGTCCGTCTAAACACCAGAGTTAATGGAACCATCTACAACAACTTGTTACGAGATCATGTCATCCCAATACTTAGACTTTCTGCCTACGAATCGCCCATTTTCATGCAGGATAACGCCACCTGCCACAAAGCTAAACACGTGATGGAGTTTCTTCGGGAGCAAAATGTGGCTGTAATAGATTGGCCCCCGCAAAGTCCGGACCTAAATCCAATAGAAAACATGTGGTCCACTTTGGGGAAGAATGCGAGTGCCAGGAATCTCAACAACACTGAAGATCTTTGGCTCAAACTCAAAGAAGAGTGGGCGAAAGTGTCACGAGATGATTGTCGCCGTCTCATTCAATCCTGTGGTAGAAGGTGTGCGGCAGTCATCGATAACAAAGGCCTTTTCACTAAATATTAATGTTAGTGTGAAAAATTTTTGTCTCTATGAAGTTATTTACATTTTTGTTCACATTGTCCCACACTTTTGGCACTGTGATTTTGAGAAAAAAATTGACTCCACCATAATTTTTTTTCTATCCTACGTATTAAGCTGAAATTTCATATCATTATTAACACTATAAGTGGCTACATTGAGTGTAAAAATTATTTAAATCCATTGGAAAATATTGCAGAAATGGTAAAAAAAACTGAATTGTCCCACATTTTTGTCCGCTAGTGTATATATTCATCCACTTGGCGAACATTTAACACTGTATAATGCAGATGTGGGCACACATTGTGTTTTTCAGTGCCGAAAGATGGAATCTCAGTGCCGATATTCTTTTCGTTTTTTAAATTGCAGGGGATTCAATTATATAATGAGGTGGTAAATTTAATTGAAGTACGTACAGGTACAACGTTAAATATTTTGCACATAAATATTGGTAGTAGATTTATAATTTGCATTAAAAAGAATTATTAAATGATATATAATAATTTTTTTCTTCATGCGAAAATAATTCACAATAAAAACAAAAAAAAGCTATCTTGCATTAGTAATAATAAGTAACTCATAAATTCACAGAATAAATTACTATGGCTACCTAACTTATTAAAAGAGGGAATTAAAAATGATTGCATAAATTTTTAACACAGTGTGTGAATGTCCCAAGACGAGCGTATGAAATATATAAAATTAACTGATCTAGATAAAAAGAGACAGAGGTAAATAAATTAAACACCGGCACTATTGTAACAATAAACAAAAAATACCTTATCAACGGATAAAATTTACTATCAAACTATCAACGTCATTACTAGAGCCCAGACTTTTAGGACCTATAAAAAAGGCATTTTAGGATCTTGAAAAAGGCATTTTAGGACCTAAAAAATGGCATTTTAGGACCTGAAAAATGGCATTTTAGGACCTATCAAGGCATTTTAGGACTTATGCATACACTTTTAGGATTGATAAATAGGTATTTACAACGAATAAATCAGCATTTTGAAATATAAAATTGACAGTTTTTAGTCCGTTTAAATGAAAAAAATGGTGGAAACAAATAAACAATTTATCCCTTAAAAATTCAATGAATCTTGTTTATAGTATATTTATTCAAATTTAACCTAAAAGTATTATAAAAAAAGGTTAGGTAAATTGAAATTCATGAAATGAAACTAATTCCACTATTAAATTCGAAATTTGTATTTATAGCAAACCCTCGTAGTAGACAACCTCAGATTAAACAAATCATACATTAGATAATTTATAATTAGACCAATTAAGATACTCTGAAACTGTTGTACAGCAAAAACCACTTACAAGACAAAACACAATTTTTGTCTCCTGGCAATTTTTCTATTGTTAATATTACAAATATCACTAGGTTCTACATATCTCTCTCTTTGAATAGTTTATTATTCACTATTTTGTGCATTGCAGAGTCTGCTAAAAAATTGATACAAAGAATTATCACAGAAAACTAGATACAGTGGTGACTAAACTAATTCTTGAAGTGATATAAGTAGTTTATTTGTATAATAATTCAGACAGATTTTGATTGAATTATAACGTTCTATAAATTTGTCAAAATAACCCATCAACTTTACCGACTTACCAAATTATTTAATAATATAAAAAGCCCAAAATAAGACTTCGCATCATTTTAGGAGTTTATAATATTTTAGGACATTATGGCATTTTAAGCACTTTATGGCATTAATTGACTTTATTGCATTTATTGATTTTATGGCATTTTATGGCTTTTATGGCATTTTAGGACTTTATGGCATTTGTCCGGGCTCTAGTCATTACAAATATACTGTTCTTCAATTAGTTGACCATCCTCTTTTATATTATCCTTGTAATTTATAGAGCAGTCAGGGCAAAAAATTCTAAATTTTCTTTGAAAGAAAATAAAGCACATTTTCCCTGGTGGGTACGAGTGCTTCTCTGGGTGCCAAAATAGCACTGAATGCTGCATTTGCCCACCCCTGGTATAATGTATAATAGGACGTACACATGTTTGTGAACAACCTGTGAGGCTGTGTTCATCCAATAAATATTGCAATTGTTATCGTTTCAATTGCAGCATGTTATGAAAACTACATATTATATGAGTAAGTAAAATTGAAAAAGTTTTATGAGAAATAATCGTGTTATTTCGTTAAGGTGTTGAACAAATTTGAGTTTATATAGGTTAAATTGATGTTTCTTCCAAATTAATTGAACTCACAATGAATTATAATTGAAGATAATACCAGCACATCGAAGGGAAAAATCGTGGGATTATCTTTAAAATAATCGATGATGGGTTCTGGATTTCTTCTACCCAATGGATACAATGATTTAAAGAACCAGAGAACTCCATACTCAAGTTTGTTTATGCGGACTCTGGCAGATCATTCCGTTGTTAAGTCAAGATGTAGATAGAAAGAGGTGTATGTATAGAGGAGAACCGGGTGAGTTCGTACATTTTTCATTTCGAGGCTTATAGAATCTTAACTATTCAGGACAACTGCTTATAACTATAAACTAAATTATTTATAACCTTATGGCTCTCTCTTAATATCGATTTTAATGAGATGTATATGTGTG
>CANNZV010002764.1:0-62898 GCA_947561585.1 Caprella mutica | reverse complement strand
AATATCGATTTTAATGAGATACATTTGTGTGTACGAACTCACCCGGAAGTGCGGGTGAGTTCGTACAAGCAGAGTATCACTCCGTACAGTACTAAAAAAGTGAAGAAGAGGAAATTTCAGTAAGATTTTCATAAACTTTTGGAAAATATTACAAAACTTTTGAATGCCGTTTCCTTAAAATAACATAAAATCACAAAAGGCTTCATCACCGATGTCTTCCGAACTAGATTATAAAGCGTCAGTTTCCATCGTTAGCCTACGCTTTTCTTTCTTGAAATTTGTTTCTCTTTCAGAACTCTCTTTCTAGGGTATCAGTTGTTATCATTGACCTTTTTGGTTATATGCCTCTGTTGTTGCTCTTTCTAGGAAGAGCCTTTGGGAATGGCCAAATGTTTTCAAGAGATATTCCTAAAAATGAAACATTCAATCTAGAGGGGTCTGGTTGTCGCTCGGTGGATGGTGAAGGAGGAGAAGGCTAGTTGGATGGTGAAGCAGGAGCAGGCTCGGTATATTGAAGTAGAAGAAGGCTCGGATGATGGTAAAGCAGGAGCAGGCTCGAAATGGTGAAGTAGGAGAAGGCTCGGTGGATGGTGAAGCAAGAGCAGGCTCGGTGGATGGTGAAGCAGGAGCAGGCTCGATATGGTGAAGTAGGAGAAGGCTCGGTGGATGGTGAAGCAATAGCAGCCTCGGTGGATGGTGAAGTAGGAGCAAGCTCTGTGGATGTCACATTTTCTACTTGCTTGCGCTGATAATGATTTAGAATATGCTGATTTCTCAGCATATTCTGGAATAGCGCCGTACATTAATATTTCGCTGGTAAAAACTTTTTTTTCTAATTTATGCTCATCAAATTCTGAACCATTTCTGGATCTCTTTGTGGCCTCTTACAGCGTCATCGAAGGAGCCTTATACAATTTGGCAGCTTTACGTACTGATTTTTCCATTTTCCATATATGCCTGTTCCACATCACAGGAATAATACTGTTCCGTTCTTTTACGTGTATATGATCGAGGCATATATGAAAAATAAATATAGAGATTAATTCGTACATAATGGGGTGAAACCGTACAGAGGAGGATGTGCCAGTTCATATTTGTACGAAATTCATATTTGAATCCGTACCGCCATTTAATTTTCAAAATGGAATTCATCGGATATGAATGAGTTGTAACTAAATGTTAAAACTACATACGTAAAAAATATCCTAGAGAATGCTAGTATTACATATAAAGTTTTTAGATAGTAAATTGTAATTGCTATGGCTTAGCTCAAGTAGTGAGAAAATTACATTTTAGGGCTGAAAATATATGATCTCTCACTGAAGGAACATACTACACCGTCACGCGCTGAAACTTGTTTCAAACTGATTCTTATTATAATGTATAGGATCACTCAAATTTCAACGGGTTAGAACAAAACAGGTGTTGAGTTATGGCCCTGTACGGATTCACCCGCTGTACGAACTCACCCGGTTCTCCCCTATATGTTTTGACCTACAGACTTTTCTCTGGTTCTATAAATATTAGCCGCTCTTTTATTTTACATGACAGAATGAGTTCTCAATCTATGTATTTCAAAAAATATTCAGACTAAAAAGCTCGCTTTCTTTTCTTAAATATTTCATTATATTAATATTTACCACACAATTTGCGTGTTTTTCCGGGAAACTATAAGGCGTCATTTTATGCAGAAAATATAAAAAAATCCAGATTTTAGGGAGACAGTCCCCTGAAGGATGAAGATCAGTAGTTCATATTATAGCGCAAATTCAAAATGTATTATAAATATTTTAGAAGCTGTCCTGCATAGAAATCGATGAATGAATTGTTTTGAAATATCTTCAAATTAATATAAATGATACTAATTATCTTTTTAAATAAACACGTGACAATACCATGGCGCCTTATGTATTCCTAACAAACATTAAATGCTTCCCTGGTATATTATATTATCTTCAATTTCTAGGAAACGGAGTTCCTAAAATTATTTTGAAATGTCAAAATTTGTTCAACTTGTAAAAAAACTAGTAAAATTTGCAAAATTTGTCCAGTAGTTTCATCCGATACCGACATTACATTGCTTCTTCTATCTTAATAATGAATCGATTATCTTGAAATGAACTTTAAATGTATGATCTATTGACTAAAATTTCTAGAAAGCAGAATTTTGAAATATAAAATTTTAGTGGTCAAAACAAAAAAAATTGACTTGAAATGTTTTTTGATGGTGACACTAAAATTGCTTCTTCTCCTTCAATTATGATTCGATTTGCTTGAAGTTCACCAATCTAAGTTTCGTATGAATTTGTTTTTCTCTTGCTAGGACATACTAGAGTTGCTTCCAAAAGTTCTATAATGAACAGATTTGATAAAAACAAATTTCAAATGGTAGCCTGATATTATGATCTCTAAAAAGAGTAAGAACCAAATTACGAACTTAACATTTACTGTGACTTTTCTGTGCTTGGGACGAATTTGCTCTGGTTGCAGCTTTCTGCGAGGTTATGTCTACATTTATTTCTGATAAGTAATGGATAATGAATTCTCAAATTAAAAAAATATATATAAATAGGACTGGGACAATATGCTTTTAGAGATATGCTATATAAAAAATAGCATAAACAGCGAATATGCTTTTTATGATTTAAAATATGCTTTAATGCTTTAGAGTATGCTTTTTATGCTTAAAAATATGCTTTTTATTCTTTAAGATATGCTTTAAAATATTATTTTTAAGCTCAATAGTATGCCTAATATTCTCTATTTTTATATAATTAGGATAGTTCTGTATCAACAAGTGCAATGAATAGTGGTAAGCTTTAGTTTTTTATTTATATACTGGAACGAACACACCTGCTGTAAGAAAGCAAAGAAATCAAAGTTTTCATTACATTTTATGATCATTTTAGATTTTCAATATGAAAACTACGCCTGTCATCAGTTAATACACATTTATAGACTGAAAATATTCTCTCTACATCACAAGATACGACAGGAGCGTACTGAAATGCGCTCAAATCAGAACCGGAGAGACACTCGATAAATTCGGTATTTACTTATTCATTGATAAAGTAGAGTTTAGATCTTCCACAGTTGAGAAACACAGACCCTTATTCTTTTTCAGTAATAAAGGATAAGCTGAGTATTAGGTCGAAGTTATTCAGAAGCTCTTTAGAATCAACAAAACTTTGAGCCTCGGTTTCATCAAGAGACAGCACAACTTTTGATACCTTTTCTAAATGAGTAGAGTAGTATTGTGCTGCTTCTAACCACGTACCCCATCTGGTAACTACAGGTGAGGGTGGGAGAGATGTATCTTTGAATTTCCTGCTTCTATGGGTGGCATTGAGGAACTCACTCTTTGCTGCACTACTCAAGCGACAGACATCTTGATAATTGTACCAAATCAGTTCGGCAACCCTAAGCAGACCATGAACAAAGCATTTTACGTTCACCATCTTAGGGAAAACAGAACTTGTAATCCCCGCATGTATGGGGGGGGGTCATCGGTTGTGACGATCAAAACATTCTCGTATAAGATTTGGGTTAGCCACAGCCAAGACAATCTGTAGTTGATCAGGCATGACCATTCTGGCGTTTATAGTTTGAACAGCTGATGGCCGAAATCATAACAAAGTGCTACGCTACCATTAATTTAGATAGTAATAAATAGAAAAAACTGGTTGCATCCTAATTTAATTATTATTATTTTCCTAGTTTAACCACCGTATGCACATTTACTTGATCTTTACAGTGAGTTTGTTACAGTGTGTCATGTGTCCTACTTAAAAGTTTACATTATTTTTCAATTTATTTTAAATTTCATAATACAAGTTAATATCGTGAAGAAATCTAAATAATTGGCCTCTATATTGTACTGGTCCTGTATCTCCTAGCAATGTTTTCATTTCTATGGGAAAATCGAGATTGTGGAAGCGATTTCTCCTCTGTACATTATACTAGCTACATTCAGTCAAAATATGTTTTACAGATATTACAGCTTGGTAACATGGAAATGTTCACATGTTGGAGGGGGCTCTCCTGTTAGTAGGTACGAATGGGTGAACTTGGTGTGACCTATCCTGAGTCTGATTAGCTTTATATCCCATTCTCTATGGGAGTGGTAGGAGGTCATTAATGGTTTAGTTGTTTCTTTTATTATTCTTAATTTATTGTGTCTGGTATTATACCATGTCTGTTGCCACTTCTGTCGAACTGTCTTCTTTATCTTCACCTTAATGTGCTCCTTCGGCAGTCTAATTTCAGTTAACACATCGAGTTTTAAGGCATCTTTGGCTGCTCTATCAGCTCTTTCATTTCCACTGATGCCAGTATGGCTGGGGCAACAGCATATGTTATATTGTTTGTTCAGTGTATTTGATTTATTTATTATTGAAATAAATGTTGGATGTCTATTACCATATTTCTATATTCCTTGTGCTGAACTTTTTGAATCTGTGCATATTGTTATAACATTATATCTATCTGTTCTAAACTGTTCTATTGCACTTTCTATGACAAGCAATTCAGATGTATATATACTTGCTGTGTTACTTATTCTATAGGCTTGTGTTTGATTTTGGTGAATGTTGACAGTGGCCAATGAAGTGGCATTGTTATCTTTACTGCCATCAGTAAAGTACCAGCTAGAATTGATGTGGGTAAGAAAATGTTCCAAGAAAATCTGCTTTAGTTGTGTTTCTGGCATTGTTGATTTTCATAAGTCAAATAGTTCGTGACACACTTGTATATTTCTTCGGGTCCATGGTGGCTATTCAGGTAGTGTTTCCCTTTCAATTTGTTCATATTCCACTTCTGTTTGGTCAAGCAGTGCTTTGCATCTAGTGTAGAATGGTTGTGGTTTCTTTTGATTTCTATTGAATAGTTCAGTATTAATGTCTGCAATTGTGTTGTATAATAGAGTTTATTTTTTATTTAATCAATCAACTACATTTATATACAAAAAAAAGGATAATTTATTTGATTGAAGAAAGCCCTAAGGTAACTTTAAAAAAAGTTATTCGGGCAAATTAAAATATATCTATGTATAAAATAATTCAGTTATCAATATTAATCATAATGTGACAACTGAAAACTATTGAATTATATTAAACAAAAACAAATGAAAAAAAAAAAAAAATTGAAGATACAGTGACTGCAATAAAGTTACTAAGAAATAGTATTATAGGCATACAACACTTTTCACAAATTATTCAAAAACAAAAACATCGACAACTACATTTATATTACTGGATGAAATATTTCCTAACATGACGTTTGAATATTTTATATGTTTCGCACTGGCGTAACTCTGGAGGCAATGAATTCCACACAACTATAGATTTATAAAAGAAATTTTTTTGGCAGATCGATTTTGTAACAATTGGCAAATTTAAATGGTCAACTACCCTGAATCTAGTAAGGTGATTATGATTTGGAATTAATTGTAAATATCTATTATGAAAATATGGGTCTGAATTATCTACGAAGCAAGTAAACATTTTGAGAGATATAAAATACCTATAAAGAGAATCATAACACATATAGGTATCGCAATGGTGAGGATTTGATCTATTCAACAATTTAAACGCTCTCTTCTGAAGGCCATTAACTCTTGCCACATTGCATGTACCACTGGCACCCCACACCGATATACAATAAGTCATGCGAGAATAGATCAGAGAATAATAAATAGTTTTTAATACAGTATAAGGTGAACAGAGGGAAATACGATACATTACACCTAGAGATCTTGATATTTTTGTTGATATATCAGCAATATGGTCAGAAAATGATAGTCTGTCATCAAGTATAACTCCCAGAAACCTAGCGCTGCTCACTCTTACAATTGGAGTGCCCCTAAGTAAAATATCAGTCAAAGGCAGGCTCAGAGGTTTATGAGTAAAAATCATATAGGAAGTCTTAGATAAATTCAATGAGAGCCTATTTAGACTTAGCCAATAATCAACGGACATCAATGATTGAGTCATCCCAGCACTAACTTCCGACAAATCATTACCCACTGACATTACCGTAGTATCGTCGGCATAGTGGACAAAAGAGAGATCATTGGCAGTTCTATGCAGATCATTGATGTAAAGAACGAACAACATAGGTCCCAAAACAGATCCCTGGTGAACTCCAATATCATAGGAAACATAATTGGAGAAAGCTCCATTCACTCTGACTCTTCCAACTCTATCTGACAAGTAAGATCTAAACCATGACAAAATATTATCTCTGAACCCATAGCGTTCAAGCTTCCTTAACAAAATATCGTGACTAATGGTGTCAAAGGCCTTGCTGAAATCTAATAATACAGCAACTAAAATCTTCTTATCATTCAAAGCAATTGAACACTCATCAACCATACGCAAAATAGCATCAGCCGTAGATTTTCCGGGTCGGAATCCATATTGACTGTTATTCAGGATATCATATCTAGTCAAGTATTCCACCACTCGGACGCTCATCAATTTTTCCATTATTTTTGACATAACACTCATGGTTGAAATTGGCCTATAGTTTTCCTTAACTTTTGAGTTTTTACTTTTGAAGATTGGAATTATTGTTGACAATTTCAAACAGTTTGGAAAACATCCTATCATAACAGAATCATTAAATATATGGGAAATAATAGGTGCCAACAGATTAATGAGCATTTTGTAAATAAAGGTCGGAATATCATATAGATTACAATTACCATTCTTCATACCATGCACCAAATTCACAACTTCAACACATGAGACTGGCGAAGCAAAGAATGAATTTGTTAGCGGCTCGGGCATGAATTGCAGAGGATCTCCCTGTTGAACCGGAATTTTTTCATTTAGATACCTAGCAATGGAAGAAAAATAAGACGAAAACACCCTGGAAACTTCTACATCAGAAACAACATTCATACCATTAGAATCCTCAAGCAATATATTGACCTTCGATTCCCGCTTAAGAAAATGTTTATTTAACAATTTCCAAGTCGATTTCATGTCTTGATATGCCTCGTTAAATTTCAGATGAAAATAGTGCTTTTTAGCACGTCTAATGTCGTATTGAAGTTTATTTTTGAAACTATTGTAATCATCGAAGCTATTAACACCCGATTTGTAACCCCTAAAAAGAACAAATTTTTGTTTTATTGCTATTACCAACTCATTATTAATCCAGGGATTACATAAAGATTTAAAAGATATTACCTTACTACGAATGGGACAACACTTGTTGTAAATTTTGTAAAAATTATCTAGAAAAACCTTACACTTAATGTTGATATCAGTGTCATTGTGTGCTATTAAATGCCAATCACCAAAATAGCAACTAATTTCAGAAAACAATCTTACAAGGTTATCATTACAGTGATCTCTAAATCTCTTAACAATTGGTATTTTTCGATCATCCACCCTTAAAACAATAAATATACCATAATGGTCAGAGATATCACAGCCCACCAGTACTCCACTTTTAGCTACATTAAAACGGTTAAACCAAAAATGATCTATACAAGTGGCTGAATCGTCTGTAACACGTGTAGGTTTAGTTATGTACGGGAGATAGTTATAAGACCTAAACACATCTACCATACCAGTCCAAGCATTATCCAAATTTAATAAGTCAATATTCAAGTCACCACCTACAAGAACACATTTTGATGGAGAAATAGAAGACAACGAGCGTTCTAGAAATGCTACAAATTCGTTCCGATAAACAGAACCAGGTGGTCGATATATACCTATAACAATTATTTCAATTTTGTCTAGTTTCAACATTATACTACAAGATTCAAAAAAGTAATTATTAATAGTAGAATTACATAGCGAGTAGGATTTATATTTAGCACGAATATACACAGAGCACCCACCACCCCTTCTATCACTGCGACAGCTATGATAACCGATATATCCATCAATATCCCGTACACTATCTGCAGAGAACCATGTCTCAGTAACAATGAGAACATCAACCCCACCCTTCATTTCACTTAACATGATAGATAAAGAGTCATAATTTTTTTCAAAAGAATGAATATTTTGACAAACCACCGTAAGCCCACCCTGAATGTTAAAGCTATTAAAATTATCGGTCGTGCAGCTGACACACCTATCAACATCAACATTCAAAGAATCAGACTCGAAAATAAAAAATAAAAAAATTATACAGACATAATAATAAAGGCAGAAAAAACAAAGGGAAAATAGGCAGCAAATATCCCAAATTAGGTAGAGACGGGTAAGTTCCGTTAGGTAGAGAGGTAGATGACTCCGCTAGGTAGAGACATGCAATTATCGTTAGGTAGAGGCAGGTGAACATCGTTAGGTAGAGGCAGGTAAACATCATTAGGTAGAGGTAGGTAAACATCATTAGGTAGAGGTAGGTAAACATCGTTAGGTAGAGGTAGGTAAACATCGTTAGGTAGAGGCAGGTAAACATCGTTGGGTAGAGGCAGGTAAACATCGTTAGGTAGAGGTAGATAAACATCGTTAGGTAGAGGTAGATAAACATCATTAGGTAGAGATAGGTAAACATCATTAGGTAGAGATAGGTAAACATCATTAGGTAGAGATAGGTAAACATCATTAGGTAGAGATAGGTAAACATCATTAGGTAGAGATAGGTAAACATCATTAGGTAGAGGTAGGTAAACATCGTTAGGTAGAGGCAGGTAAACATCCTTAGGTAGAGGCAGGTAAACATCCTTAGGTAGAGGTAGGTAAATATCGTTAGGTAGAGGCAGGTAAACATCGTTAGGTAGAGGTAGGTAAACATCGTTAGGTAGAGGTAGGTAAACATCATTAGGTAGAGGTAGATAAACATCGTTAGGTAGAGGTAGATAAACATCGTTAGGTAGAGATAGGAAAACATCATTAGGTAGAGGTAGGTAAACATCGTTAGGTAGAGGCAGGTAAACATCGTTAGGTAGAGGTAAATAAACATCATTAGGTAGAAGTAGATAAACATCATTAGGTAGAGGTAGATAAGCATCATTAGGTAGAGGTAGATAAACATTGCTAGGTAGAGACAGGTAAACTCAGTTAGGCAGAGACAGGTAAACTCCGTTAGGTAGAGACAGGTAAATCCCGTTAGGTAGAGACAGGTAAACCCCGTTAGGTAGAGACAGGTAAACTCAGTTAGGTAGAGACAGGCGGAGATAAACATCAGGAGAGCAGAGATAAACATCAGGAGAGCAGAGATAAACATCAGGAGAGCAGAGATAAAAATCAGGAGAGCAGAGATAAAAATCAGGAGAGCAGAGATAAACATCAGGAGAGCAGGGATAAACATCAGGAGAGCAGAGATAAACATCAAGAGAGCAGAGATAAACATCAGGAGAGCAGAGATAAACATCAGGAGAGCAGAGATAAACATCAGGAGAGCAGAGATAAACATCAGGAGAGCAGAGATAAACATCAGGAGAGCAGAGATAAACATCAGGAGAGCAGAGATAAACATCAGGAGAGCAGAGATAAACATCAGGAGAGCAGAGATAAACATCAGGAGAGCAGAGATAAACATCAGGAGAGCAGAGATAAACATCAGGAGAGCAGAGATAAACATCAGGAGAGCAGGGATAAACATCAGGAGAGCAGAGATAATCATCAGGAGAGCAGAGATAAACATCAGGAGAGCAGAGATAAACATCAGGAGAGCAGAGATAAACATCAGGAGAGCAGAGATACACATCAGGAGAGCAGAGATAAACATCGGATAAGCAAAGGAAGAAATAAGTAGGGTGAAGCGATACAAAAAATAGGCAGAAATAGAGTCATACAAAAGTCAATGCCTCCAAACATCTATGAACTCAGATATTCTCTCCTTCAGGATGCTAACCGAGAAATCTGCTAGTTGTTCGTAGGTATTTAGGAAGCGTTTAACATCTCGAGATGATGGTGAGGTAGACTTGACCCATACACAGACCCTACCATCCTCTGAGTTACAACCCGATATAATATTTGCATGCTTTTTCTTCATCCTTCTCAGTGCCCACATAATCGTACTCCGAGTTGGTGTCAAATCTTCATTCACAAAATAGTTAGGTTTGGCTTGCTTACAAGCGTACCTAATATCTCTCTTCAGGTCTCGACGGCACAGCTTCACAATTATCGGTCTTTTGTCAGGCCCCTGCTGCTTCTGTTTATTGCCCAATCTGTGCGCTGTGGATATGTCACTCTTATTGATATCTAGGTTGACCTTCTTCAATAACGTGATCACAATTCCAGAACAGTCTTCTCCCTGTTCGCAAAGTGGAAGTGAATCACCTGAAAATATTAGGCAGTCTCTTCTCTCATAGGCATCGCTATCATCCACCCTTTCCTCAAGCTTTGATACCTTGTTCTGCAGTTTCTCAAAGTTACTTTTAACATCTGCTATATATATTGATTACAGTTGCAGTATATTCTAGCGAAGTAGTTCATCATTTTAAATTCTCTGTAGTATTTTATTGGTAATATGCCCGTTTCAGATATTAACGATGGAACAGGTGACGTTCTAAATCCACCCGTTGCCACTCTCAAGCAAGCATTTTGGATAGGTTCAATCATTTGGAGAGAGGTTCGGGCAGCAGAACTGTATGCCTCGCATCCGTAGTCTAATTTGGATTTCACCATTGCTATGGTAAGTCTGACTAGAGTTTTCTAGTCTGCACCATATTTATTGTTTTGAAAAAAATTTAAGAGGTTTATGGTTTTTAGCATGATGTTTTGAGATTTTTCAGATGTGGTTTCCATGTCAAACTGCTATCTATGGTCAGACAGAGATATTTTGCAGTTTCCACAAGGGGGAGTACTTCACCGTAGAGTTGGAGTTCTGGAGATGCTTTAAGGCAGTTTCTTTTTCTGCATATGTGCATAGATATTGTTTTTGTGGGAGAGAAAGTGAATCCAGTTTTATTGGACCACCTCTGTAGATGGTTAAGGGATTTTTGTAGTTGTCTTCTTATGCTTGCAACATTTTTACCACTGCAGTACAGAACTAGATCGTCAACATATAGGCTTCTCTGCACTGCTTGGGGTAAAGAATCTAGATTATTCTAGAATGTCATTTATAGCTACTAGGAAACACGTACAGCTGAGTACGCTACCCTGTGGGATACCCTCATATAGCATATGTGAGTCTGATTCTTCTGGACCAATCTTCACTTATATTTTTCTTTCTTCTAGGAATCCCTTCAGGTAGTATAGTAGGTCTCCTCTGACACCATATTCATGCAATTTTTCTATTATATTGTACTTCCACGCAGTGTCACTTGCTTTTTTGAGGTCAAATAGAATCATCAGAGTGTGTTCTCCTGCAGAAACAGAAGTGCATAGTGCTTTTCTAGACACACTAGATTATCCGTTGTGCTTCTGTTCCTCTGGAATCCAGATTGCATTGGGACTATTCGGCCTATTTTTTCTAGGTGGTACATCAGGCGGTAGTTTACCATTTTGCCCATCACCTTACATAGGCAGCTTGATAGTGAGATTGGGCAATAATTGTCCTTGATATGGGGGTTCTTTCCTGGTTTTTGAAATGGCAGAACCACAGATATTTTCCACACAGTTGGAAATATATGATTTCTAAATATTGCATTATATAGGTTAAGTATTCGCTTTTGTGTAGTTGGGTGAGACTTTTTGATCATGCTGTATATGATTTCATCTGCTCCTGGGCTGCTTTCTTTCGATTGTTTCACTACAAAAGTAATTTCTGACCATTGGAAAGGTTCGTTGTAGTACTCATCGTTGTTGTCTGTCATGTTTAGTTGTATATTTTCTATTGCTGTTTTATGTCGGAAGAAAGATATATTATTGGCACTTGTGTTGCTAATTTCTACGAAATGTTCTGCGAATATTTTTGCAACTATCTTTTTGTCATCTATTAGTTGATTGTTATTTTCAAGAATTGGGGTGGGTGTACTTTGAAATCAGTTTAAGAGTTTTTTGATCTTTTTCCATACACTATTGATATTTGTTCTTGAGTTAATGCTGTTCAAGTATTGCTTCCATGAGTTCTTTTTGCTATTGTCAAATATTTGTTTACATATTGATTTTGCTCTCTTGTATCTTATTCTGTTATGTAGGTTATTTTGTCTTTTTACTGCTCGCTCGGCCCTTGTTCTTTCCCTCTTTGCAGTGTCACGGTCAATTTTCCACCATAAGACAGGGGGTGCAGCTCCATGTATTGTTTTGGTTATATAGTCTACTTCATCTTCTATATTGTTGAAACTTTCATCTGGGACTACATTCGTGTTGTTGTAAAAGGTTGTCCAGTCAGCACGTTCTAATTTGAATCTTATATGTCTGTCGATTGTAAAGTTTGGTTGGGTTAAATTTTGAATAAGTTGGATAGTGGTCATTTCCATGCAGCGACCCAAGTAATCCATGCTCAAAGTCAATGGAACAATCCGAGGACACTATTGCCAAATCTATTACTGATGTTCAGCCAGTTTGGAGATGGTAGTGAGTAGGGGATTCACTATTGATTATGTTTATATCGTTTCGGGTGGATATTTGCTCTATTATTCGTCCTCTGTGATTTGTAACGATATCGTGCCAGAGTGTATTCCTAGCATTCATATCTCCAAAACGAATGAATGGTCTAGGAAGATAGTCTATTAAACTCTCTATTTCTTGCATGGTGAAATTGGTATGTGGTAGGTATATTAAACATATGGCATAAGTTTCTGTTTCTTATCATCGTTTCCTGTAGACAAATTAATTTTGGTTTGTATTGATATAGTATTGTTTTTAATTCTGAAAATTTGGTGAAGTAGGACTGCATATTCCATTGGATGATGGAGTATTCCAATGCAGTTTCTACTTATTTTTGAAATGGGTTGTTTGGCTATTGATTACAGTTATTTAATTTGTTCTGTTTTTCTGAGTGGGCTTATAAGAGGCCTGCTCCTTTGCCTTGTTATAATATTTCCCGGGTGGGAGATCTATTTTTTTTTGAGTAGGATGGTAGGCTCTTGTTATAATATTTGCCGGGTGGGATATCTTTTTCTTTTGGATATGATGGGAAGCTCTCATCACTATCGTATTGTGAAAGTGATTGAAGATTTTTAGATTTGTCATTTGTATTATTTTCAGTTGTATTTTTGTGATATTTGCCTCAGTTTGTTTGTTTTGGTTTAGGTGATATCGATGTTCCATCATTATCATCAGGCTTTGATCTTTTCCTATCCTTCACTACATCAGTTTCCATAGGGGTTGGAAATATTCCGCTGGATTCTGGTGTAGTTTCTTTTGGGTTCTTTTTTGCTTCCGCAGACATTTTCCATTGATTCTGATTTTCCTTTTTTATTATTGTTTGATACGATTTTCTTTTCTTTTATTAGTTTATCAACTGCTTCTCTCGTCTCTTCAGGTTTCATCTTTTTGCTCCTTCTGGCTTGGCTGTCCTCTGCTCTTCTCTCTTCCTGGTTCTCTATTAATTCGTTGTTCTGTACTTGTGGAGTTTCATTTTCTTTATTGGTTGGTTGTTTTGAGTTATCTTGTGAAGATATTACATTAATTGGTAATTCTCCATTATTGTTAATTGTGTTATTATTATAATCATTTGCAGTTCTGGCTACTGTACTATATGTATAATCTACCTCCATCGGGTCTTTGAGAATTAATTTTTTGCATTGCGTCGATTCTTGATGTTTCTTCCTTCATCTGGGTTGAGAGTATTTCGCATTCAATCTTGTACTTCTCACATTCTCTGTCGTTAGCGTAGTTTTCTTTTCTACAATGCAAACAGCTAAGTTCATTGGGCACATATTAGCTCTATGACCCTGTTGTACACATCTTGCACATGTCGGCAGAACTTTGCAAGATGGAGTATCTATAGCAATGATTACATTGTCTGGGACGCTCTTTGTACTCTTCTACCAATTCGTGGTGCCAGTCTGTGATTTTAAGAATCCTCGGTAGTTTTAGGAGTTCAAAATTAAGAAAATATTCATCAGTCTTAATTTGTTCACCATTCTGGTTAATTTTAAGCCTGTAGCATGAAGTCATTCCTTGGTCTTTAAAATGATTGAAAACTCCTCCTCTGTGCAGGCTCCAAATGATTTACTTTTGATCACACCTTTTACAGTGTTCAAAGTGGGATGGATCTTTGTTACTATTTGTGTTCCTGCTAGACCTTTTACGTCCAGTAGCTTTTAAGTTTGTTCTTTACTTTTGGTTTCAATCAGTAAAGTATTCTTATTTGCTATCACAATTTTTTCGTGTTTGCCAATTTGCTTAATTAGGTCTGCTTCTGTTCGAATGATATTGAGTTCGAATGAAATATCAATTCTAGGGAAAGTTAGATTTATTATTTTTGGGAAGTATGGTTCATTGTGATTGAATATATCATGAAGGTTGAGAATATATCTAACCTTTCTTTCTTTTCTTCTTTCTCTTTGATTTTTAGTATTTTCTTAAGACTCATTGCTCTTTCGAGCAAAGGTATTTGGTGTTTCACCTTGGGGGCCAGTGGCATTCTGAACAGGGTTGGCCTGGTTGCCACCAAACCCTGGAACAGTTTCTGGATGACGGACAGTCGCCTCCTGGTCAAAGAGGGACCAACTGGGCGCGACACCACTACCACGCATGCCGTTGGCGTTTATTTCGTTGTAGGACTTTTCCATGATTTTCTAATGACCAATAGATGTGGGTTTTTTTTTTGAGAAGTCTCCTTCTTCTGTTATTCTATCCATAACTGGTCCATTATTCGTTGCGGCTGTAACCATTTTGTCAGTCCTCGTCATCCCATTCGTCTGATGCCTCAGGTAGAGCCAATCTAGCACGATAGAATCCACCTGGAGGCAAAAGCCCCTAACTAGTGCAGCCTCTACCATCATTGGCATGCACAAGCCCCCTCCCACGGCAAGGGTGGATGACATGAGGGGGTCCTCATTTAATGGACTTTTTTTTATAGTTACGAGTGGATTTTTTTCCAAGTATTTTGGTGAGAACAGTAGGCAAAATAGATGATTTCTTGGAGAACACTTTACTAGTTCCAGCAGTCTAGCCTTCCTAAATATGGTAGTACAGTTTAATAAGTCACAAATGGAGTGGACTCTATTTCAAATTCTTTGTTTGAATCATGTGCTTAGTTAGGTATAGCTCAGCTGTAGTTAGTAAGAATAATTAATGATAATCTATAGACATATTATTCATGTGAAAAACACTGATGGCTATTTGATCTTAGTAGATAAGTAGTGAATAAAACTTAGATAATTCAAAATTTCCACTGTTAAAAATTAAAATCTAAGGTAAAGAAGTATCCCAGTCGATAGCAGAGATTCTAAAGAATACACTAAGAAATTAAATCAAAATTCCACTCGTAACTATAAAGGTAAGTCAATTAAAGGAGAATTCAACTAGTTTTTCTATTTATTCCAATCTTAATTAATGGACACGTCGCGCTTTGTTATGATTTTGGCGATCAGCTGTTCAAAGCAAGGGTACGGCCTGGTTTCACTTAGGATGGCCTTGGTTATGTCTAGGGCTGTGACATGGCTTATTTTGCATATGCTCGTAAGAATTGGCTTGCATTTTTTTGAAGCATATGCATTTTGTAAGGGCTTTAAGCAAAATCATTCGAGCATATGCTTTTTATTAGAGCTTTAAGCAAAATCATTCGAGCATATGCTTTTTATTAGAGCTTTAAGCAAAATCATTCGAGCATATGCTTTTTATTAGAGCTTTAAGCAAAATCATTTGAGCATATGCTTTTTATTAGAGCTTTAAGCAAAATGTTTCGAGCATATGCTTTATCAAAGCCCTTATCTAATTTTAAGGCATAATATCCTTTCGTTGAGGCTTTAATGAACAGGAAATATCTTCAACGGCTCATAAAAAGTGAATATATAGGGAACACAGATTCAACTGATTAGTAATTAGTAAGATGCACGTGGAATCCAGTGCAAAGTATTACAGAATCCTTAGATTAGAAGTATCTTTCTTTCGTGTCAACTCATTTAGTTCTTTAAATACTTCTATATTTCTTCTTTATACTTTTCTACTCTAAATAATAAATACACGTTATGTCAAACATTAGCCATCACCTAGTTTTCTCTGCAAATCTTATTTTCAGATACGTAATTGCAGTAAGTTTGAAACTTTTACATAGCGAATTCTATTCTAATAGAATTGAAATATTGTAAGGACAATCGAGGTATGTTGTGTGCGTGACGTCATAACAGCAACGCTCTAAAATCATATTTAAAACAAGTGAAGAAGGTAAATTTGTAAAATACACTATTTATTAATTGGTATAACATAATGAATAAATATATATTTAATGAATTATGTAACCTGCTAAGCCCCTAATTTTCTCTTTAAATTTGTTCCTTTGCTTACGCTACCTATTAATATAGGTAGCGTAAAAGTTTCCTAGTAGGGAAAGTACTAGAGAGTAAAGCATTGTGAGCTGTTGTTACAAATCGAGTGATTTGCGATCGTGACGTCAATTAGGCAACGCACATAAATAGAAAACAAAGGTTAAGCAGTGTGAATAACATTAATGGATTAATCACTTTTTTATAATGGAACGTTCTTCAATTGTCTTAAATATTATTTTAGAGTGTTGCTGTTATGACGTCACGAACACAACATACCTCGATTGTCCTTACAGTATTTCATTTCTATTTCCCACTTTTAAAACCAGATGTTGCCACAACGCATTTTTAAAACAGAAATTATCGAGAGTTGTGTATCTTATTGTAGTATAATATCTTTGGCGTAACTCTTTAAATTTTCAAAAAAAATCAAGTTGATAGTTTGCACGAGCTACCATCCAGGATAACTAAAGTTTTTTTGTGTATTCATAACTAAACTAATGCTCTAGAAATTTCACTGACAAGCTTTTATGAAAGTTCTGCCAAGTTGAAGTGATTGTATAATTTTATCTATTTCAATGTGTTGTGTAGGCTCTGGGAAATTTGTGTCTAGGAAATTTCGTTCTTGAAAATGTCCATCTAGGAAAATTCAGTCACACTTTATAATGGTGTTATTAAAGAACAGTAATAGAAAAAGTTGAAATTATGAGTACTTAAATGTGTAATTTATTTATTAAAATAGGATAACCTCAACTGTTTTAAAATGATACGTAACATTAGTAATTTTGTCATTCATTTAACACGAGATTTGAACGGAAAATTCGGTCTCGGAAATTTCGGTTTCAGCTATAAATAAAGCTTATGAATTATGTATTAAATGTATCGGGGGCGTGCCGCCCCTCGAACCCCCCTGCCAGGTCATTAAACAATCAGGAAATGTTCAATACAACAAACTAGCGAATACAGCAAACTACTTAACGGTCATTTATGTTGAGAGGTCATTTATAATTCTGAAACCGAAATTTCCGGCCACCTGTTGTGTAATTCTAAGCAAAGAATCAACCCTGCATTTTAGAAAACGCAAAATCAAGCTTTTTTCAGGAGTGACAGAAATTTTTTAATTCTTCCATTTTCGAGTAATAACGATCAACAGGTTTCCCGTAGGAATCTACAGTGTGCCCAATAAGGCTATGCTTCTACTGTATAAAATTTTGAAAATATAGTAAACAGCGCATAAGGTTTTTGAGATACAGTCTCTACTGTGTTAT
Source organism: Caprella mutica (assembly GCA_947561585.1). NCBI lineage: Eukaryota > Metazoa > Arthropoda > Malacostraca > Amphipoda > Caprellidae > Caprella > Caprella mutica. The sequence goes on along the minus strand of CANNZV010002764.1, from coordinate 45,339 downwards.
TTTCTATTGATACAGAGTTGCAAGTTTTTGACGATAACTCTTCTCTGATTGGTCAGTTAGAAGGAGGAGCCAACATGGGGCGGAGTAATAAACTGTAAGTGCTCTGCACTTTGTTGGCCCTTCCTATGCTAATTATGCACTCAGAGAAATTCTGATGCACCCAGGTGTTTCGAGTTCACTCTGTGGCTTTGTCTCTAAAGCGAGACACTTTAGTGTCTTAGCTATAAGTTTGTTAAAATTATGAGAAAAAAAAGAGGAGAGAATAATTTCCTCATCATTTTAACAAACTTATAGGTAAGACACTTTAGTGCATCTAAACTATAGTTTGATGCACTAAAGTGTCTCGCTTTAGAGCCAAAGCCATAGGGTGAACTTGAAACACCTGGGTGCATCAGTTGGACTTGTTTATCTTTATAATGTAGTTTGTTATTTCAGCTAGTTTATTGCACTGCACACTTCATTATTGTCTCAAGTTGATTGCTTGCAAGAGCCTAGCATTCAGGATTCCTAAAGCAGCACGCCTCCCAGTCAGTGATCTAGTGACATTAAAAACAATACCATAAAAAACTTATCCGCAATTAACAATATTTTTTTTAACTATATTCTAAATGAAATTAACCTTTTATTTCTTAAACTTAGAGTTGCCACCCGAAATATACTTATAATCAGGGTTGTGACATTTTGTAAAAATATGCTCTTAAAACTATAAACTCCATGAATGTTATAAACGAAATCAAAATTTAGGGTATTGGAACTTCCTATCGCTAAACTAGAAGGGTTCTACACAATATTTTTCACGTCGCGCTTAGGATTACATGGAATTTATACTTTTAGAGCATATTTTTTACAAAATGTCACAACCCTACTTATAATGCAGCCAACTAATAAAATTTAACTTCATCGACAGTGTGCTAACGCGCCCCTTACCATGGAAAATGAATTCTCGTGGTGAATTTTTCTAATGTAAAATCTACATTTGTTAAATCAGGAGTTGCTATATTTATTTGTTTAAATAATTTTCTTTGAAGATAAAAGTATCTTCTATACATAATAAGTTCATTTTATATTCCCTGAAATACATAGTAAAAGATACCTATTTAGTTAAATAATAATAGGGTTCCCCTTGATTATTGCTTGTTTTCTTCAATCAAAAGAAAATATTGTACTATATACTATAGTATATTTGAAGGCATATCTATTATTAAAAGCTTATGCATCTTCGTATTAAGCTTCTAAAGCTTATAAATAGGGTTGTGACAATATTCTTTTTGAAATATGCTTTATGCTTTAAGCTTGTTAAATATGCTTTTATGCTCTTTATATATGCTTTTTATGCCTTAAAATATTCTTTTTATGCTTAAAATATACATTTTATGCTCAAAACATGCTTTTTATGCGTTCAGGTTAGCTTTATATGTTCTAATTTCTTGAAATAAGGCTAATTGTATTTGAGAGTTTTCATCGATGTTATATTTAGATAGAAGGCAGAGTAGGAAACAATGTCTAATTGAGAGAGTTTTAGACAATAACTTGTACAATAAAGAAAGTATTTATTACATTTGATGATCATAGCTGTTTTTAAATTCTCGAAAATAATTCTACGTCTGTTATCTGCTATAATTTGTAGTCTTGACTCATTTCGAGTTTAAAAAATAAGGTTCGTCTTGGAATAAAAAATCTGGTACCGAAACGTCCTAGCTCCGTTTACAATGGGGACGTGTCATTAGTCCGACTGCTACATCTTTCTGTGTTATTTCTAGTTATATTTTTTGATTAAAATAAGAAATATTACATAAATATACATTATAGATACCTATAGCAATTTAAATAATACAATTTTTACCTTTATTTTTCTTTACTTTGGTATATATTTTACTTTATTTCAAATATTAGCTAATTTGTATGATGCATTTCCTCATTCGATTTAATGGAGTTTGTTGTATTCGCTAGTTTGTTGTACTGCACACTTCATGATTTTTTAATGACCTGGCGGAGGGGTCAGAGGGGTAGCACATGACACATCCCTTCCCCCGATGTACATATATGTTGAAATTCAATCAGAAATAAACTGCAAAAGTGTAGGACTAATGGAGGGTCGCACCAATGAATAGTAACAGTTTACAATAGGTAAAGCGTAACATTAAATGGCAGCTCCTATCGTGTACTCCTTATTGAAATTATTACTCTTAATTATCGCCTTAGGTTCCAATGATTCAGTAAGGTAATTTGCTCACCTAGTCTTTTAAACTTAAATTCTTGAATCATTCATTCAAACAATAAAAATTAGTTTGTGTTTCATTTGCAGTCACTTGGACTATTCGATTAACTAAAAGCATATTTTGAGAATATTCTTTATTTCAAAAAATATGCTTTATTGCTAAAAAGCATAAAGAATAATTCTTTAAGCCAAAAGAATATTGTCACAACCCTACTTATAAAGCATAATCTGAAACGGTTTTACAGCCATATTTTTGGAGCTTATAAAGCATATTTTTAGAGCTTATAGAGCATATCTTGTAAGGCCTTACAGTCACAGCCCTAGTTATGTCCCATGTGACGTCACTTTTCTTCCATTCACCACAAATAGCTTTAGGATAGAGCCGATGCAGTTAAAAATCTGATGTCAAATTATCAAAGGAACAATTTTAATTGAAACAAAGGTTAATGCCGAAGAAAATCATTTTCGTTCACTATTTAATGTAAGCTTGTACAACGCTAGATAATAATTGCATAAACTTTTACTGCTATTGGAATATTAAAAAGATACATAGTTAGGCATAAAAGTGACTGTGTACTTACTATATAGTACCTAGTTCATGGAAAGGTAATCTAACTAGATTCACTTTCGATCGTATGTCTGTATGAATGTTCTTAAATGCCAGAACTTGATTCTTACATTAAATGATAATAAAGTAGTTGGCTATAGCATACTAAATCTTATTACCTCCATTATTTCAACTGTTATTCTTGTAACACCTAAACACGACATTCACCAATGTGTATACTATATAAATTTATATATATATTTTAATGTATAAAGACCTTACAGAGTAATAATTAGCTAATCCAAGATACAAACAAATTCAAGAGTTATTAGAAGGTGCCACGAATAATTTATTGATTTAAATCTAGAGGAAAAAAGAAAGAAAAAGATTAAATACCAATAAATAAAGTAACTTGCAAACTCTATTCACACGGGAAATAAAACTGCATGAAGTGATGTGAAGAAAGCAAGAGACTATTGTAACAAACGAATATCTTTATTATTTACTTTCATATTAATGGAAGTTAGTATTCACCGTCCATTGCATTAAATATGACCAAGTGTCTTTCCATAAATATCTTGTCATTTTAACCAAAGAGCAAACATTTAGTCCACAGTACCAATTAGATAGAAAGACACAGGCTTGAAAATCATAGGTTGTGAAGAGTATAAAAAGTACGGACAGAAAACTATCGCAAATGTTCGATGAAGGTACACCTCGAATGCATTGAGATGAAACCATAGAAAGTTGATCTTATGGCAAAGGTTCAGCAATGCTTATTGTGATCATATAGTTCGTGATGGAACAGTACACATAACAAAGTAGTTACACCACATACCACGCAAAAAAAAACATCCATGTAAATACTTTGGGTCAATGAAACCTGTAGGAGAGAATCTTCTCACATCTGCTGAATGATGAAGATTCTTCTTATTCAAGAGGTAAAGTAAAGGCATGTCTTAAGAAAGAAGTTACCTTGTGATAAGCTCTCTTTACGAGTAACTGTAGGACTATAGATATTGAACACAGAAATACGAAGAAGTATACACCAGTGGAAATGGAATAGTCACGAGTGAACACGCTAGGACAGACACGCCAAAACTTATCATTAGAGAAATGTCCAATCGTAGGCGAGTGACTCCAGCTTCAATAGTTATTCTTAATCTTCATAATGTGTTAAATATATTTAAACGTTGGAAGATTTTCACAGGTGTCAGTACTAGATATGAATTGCAGTGATAGCCAGTGGTTCTTCTGAAGAGACTGAGGTTTCTTTCTTAGCTTTGGGGCTGGTCTAACCTAGCCAGTAACCTCTCAACAGCAGCGTTCACGTCACCCAAAGTGGCTGTGAGAGCTGTAACAAAATACAAACATGTTAAAAATTAATTAGTAGCTGGTGCTACAACTTCGAAGGATAATTAAACAATATGAAAGATTAAATAAAAGATACTATGAAAATTTAAAGACAGACCACCATCCGGTAACAGTGCTCATGTATGCACAAAAGCTACTTTGTGAATACAGCTAGTTAAATACCTATCAAGGAATGCAATTACAATAGATTTAAGAGGAAAATGAAGTTGTGAAAGAAATCAATTCTACCTAAAACATCATGATTTTTGCAGTTAAGGGTATTATCCTAGTAGCTACCTACCTAGCTACTAGCTATCCTTAGAACTAAAATAATATAAACATTATAAAAATGCGGTTAGAGGTAAGCTTTGCTTGCAGCAATCATCACTCGGCATCCATCACTCAGCACTAGTTCAATGTCTTCATATTGCTGGGCGATGATCGCTGCAAGCAAAAAGTACCTTAAAGAATTTCCCTAGCAACAAGAAAAAGTTCAAACATACCTTGTATATTAGCCTCCCGGTTGATGAAGCCCATGGCGTTCAGTTGGTCCAGCTGAGAGGCAAATCTGATCTCAGGGGCTACAGCAGCCCCTGTGGCGGAGGTGTTATTGCCCTGACCCAAAGCAGCGGACTGGGAGTGAGAGAGAGGGAGGTTACTAAGTATGCAATGGCGCATTGCATCAAAAATTAGATATTAATAGCTAGGGTAAGTTTCGAATTGTCAGTCGTTTTCACATCTTCGGTGATGTAAGAAAACACGATATAGCTAATAATTAAAATAAAATACCAATTATTAGCTACATAGTTTCTTCTTTTAAAACTATAATTAGCTACATGACCAAAGATATGAAACCGACCGACAATTTGCAACCTCCTAATTACTCATTTGATCTCTTCTCCAATAGACGTAAGTTAATAATTGCAGACTATACTTAGAGACATTTACGTTTACCATTGTGGACATGAGGTTAGCAAAAGCATCATTGCCCAGAAGAGAGCCAGGCACTGGAGGAGTGGCTTGCGTTCCCCCAGTGGTGGTGGTGGTGGTTCCCCCAGTGGGAGTGGAGGTAGTATTGGTAGTGGGGGAGAAGTTCATGGAGCCATTCATGCGAGCAAAAAGTACAGGAGCTGTTTCTCGAAGTGTTGTCATACCTGTTTGAATTTGGTTGATGGCTTCCAATGTCTGCAACAGAAAGATAACTTGTTAGTTACATGCAAAAATGTTTGACTGTCTAACAAATTCTAATCTATTCTGTACGTTAAAAAAAATCAAACAAATTGATTATCCATGAGAGGAAACAAACTAAACTGAAATTTAAACATTTACACTATAATGTAGCCATAATTGGAACAAAACACCAGCACTCACCCTAGTAACACCAGTACTCACCCTAGTAACACCAGCACTCACCCTAGTAACACCAGCACTCACCCTAGTAACACCAGCACTCACTCTAGTAACACCAGCACTCACCCTAGTAACACCAGCACTCACCCTAGTAACACCAGCACTCACCCTAGTAACACCAGCACTCACCCTAGTAACACCAGCACTCACCCTAGTAACACCAGCACTCACCCTAGTAACACCAGCACTCACCCTAGTAACACCAGCACTCACCCTAGTAACACCAGCACTCACTCTAGTAACACCAGCACTCACTCTAGTAACACCAGCACTCACCCTAGTAACACCAGCACTCACCCTAGTAACACCAGCACTCACCCTAGTAACACCAGCACTCACCCTAGTAACACCAGCACTCACCCTAGTAACACCAGCACTCACTCTAGTAACACCAGCACTCACCCTAGTAACACCAGCACTCACCCTAGTAACACCAGCACTCACCCTAGTAACACCAGCACTCACCCTAGTAACACCAGCACTCACCCTAGTAACACCAGCACTCACCCTAGTAACACCAGCACTCACCCTAGTAACACCAGCACTCACTCTAGTAACACCAGCACTCACTCTAGTAACACCAGCACTCACTCTAGTAACACCAGCACTCACCCTAGTAACACCAGCACTCACCCTAGTAACACCAGCACTCACCCTAGTAACACCAGCACTCACCCTAGTAACACCAGCACTCACCCTAGTAACACCAGCACTCACTCTAGTAACACCAGCACTCACTCTAGTAACACCAGCACTCACTCTAGTAACACCAGCACTCACCCTAGTAACACCAGCACTCACCCTAGTAACACCAGCACTCACCCTAGTAACACCAGCACCCACCCTAGTAACACAAGCACTCACTCTAGTAACACCAGCACTCACCCTAGTAACACCAGCACTCACCCTAGTAACACCAGCACTCACCCTAGTAACACCAGCACTCACCCTAGTAACACCAGCACTCACCCTAGTAACACCAGCACTCACCCTAGTAACACCAGCACTCACCCTAGTAACACCAGCACTCACCCTAGTAACACCAGCACTCACCCTAGTAACACCAGTACTCACCCTAGTAACACCAGTACTCACCCTAGGGTTGCTCAGTGCTGCTTGCATTTCAGGGTTCTGCATCTGGGTGATGAAGTTGGGCAGCATTTGTGTCATTTGTTGCTGCAGGGCGGGGTTGCCTTGCAACAGCGGGTTGTTGCTCAGCACGTTACGGGCTAGATCAGGGTTTGTTTGCATGGCCTGCATCATGCTTTGGGTGAGAGGAGAGGACATCATTGTACTCAGAAGCTCGGGGTTTGACATCAGGTCATTCACCATACTTTGGGAGGTGTTTGTGCCTGAAACAAACGTGACACTACCTCAATGATAATCAGGAATGAAGAGAAAGAAGAAATAATCAGTCTAAAACTAGTCAATCTCCCGACTGGATTCATGACTAAAAAAAACATAGTTACAAAATGTATAGCTATGGACTATGGTAAACCTATATTTAGGGCCTTCATAAGAGATTCAAGTGTATAGCTCACCTGTTGCAGCATTGGTGGTACTGTTGGAGGTGCTGTTGGTGGTAGGAGTAGCTGAGGGTGTGCTGGATGTGTTAGAGGCATTGGTGGACGATCCAGTGCTGGGGGCCCAGGGGTTGGGCATGGGGGCACTGTTCTCTACACCTTGGGCAGTGGTTGACGCGCTGTTGTTGGCATTGTTCAGAAGGGTGGAGAAAGGGTTTGCCTGAGACTGAGCAGCATTCATCATTGGCTCCTGCACTTCACGGTACATTCTCTGCAGTGCGTTGTAACCACCTAGAATAACAGTTATGTCAATATGTTAGATAATAAATGTACTACCTACAGGGTGGGGCGTAAGTTTGAAAGCAAATGAAAGTGCATATTATAATCCAACGAAAAATATATTTAATAATTTACAGTTATGTATTATTACATAAGGGTTTTAAGAATTCAAAAATCATAAATTTATTCAAAATGTCCCCCTTGTTTTTAATAACAGCCTCAAATCTCCTCCGAACTCCTCCTACTGCGGCACGCAACTATTCTTGTGAAATTTCCTCCCAAGATCTCTGGAGCGAACGCTTTAAATCATCCACACTGCGATGGAATTTACCACAGGCCTTTGATTCAAGAATGAACCATACCGAAAAGTCCATAGGATCAACATCTGGGGAGCAGGGAGGCCACATTTCTTTGGACCAAAACCGTGGAAGATGGTCATGGCACCATTTTTGAGTGACAATTGCAGTATGTGAAGTCGAGCCGTCTTTGCTGAAATGTCCATAGAGTGTCATTACCGAAGTGATCCTTAACTGACTCCAACATTGGCATCAAAATATTCTCAATATAACATTTAGCATTGATTTTGGCGCCTTGTTCCACAAAAATTAAAGGAGATCTCCAAGTTTCTGAGACGGCGGCCCAGACCATTACTGAAGCAGGTTTCATGGTTCTGTGGACAGTTTTTTGGTTGTATGGGATATCTTTTGCACTTTTACCAATTATTATGTCATTCCTCCAGTTGTGAGCCATTTCCAATGTGAAAATTTTTTCGTCAGACCAAACAATTTCACCAGCCGTGCCAGACTTCAATTCTCTCAGAAGTGCTTTGCTTCTCTCCAATCTCTTTTTCTTTACAGCTTCTGACAGAGTCTGTCTCTTTTGGAGGGTGAAAGAGTACATCTTTAGGTCTTCTTTGACAACTCTTCTAATTGTTCTGGGACTCACATTAGCTGTTTTGGCTAACAATCGTATTGACCTTTTCGGGTTCCTCCTGATCTTCTCTCGGGCACATTTTATCAGTTGTTTGGTGCGTTGTGAGCGTGGTTACCACTTCTTGGACGATCAGTCAAGTCTCCTCTCTCATTAAAACGCTTCACACACTTCCAAGTCAATCTCACTATTGAGAGAGTCTTTGAAATGACGGAATCTGACTTCCCGGCACGGTGTAGAGCAATAATGGCTTCTCTTTTGTCTGACATTTTTGAATTGACTAAATTTTTGTAAAAAATAACACTGCCACGTCATACTGTAGTGTCTCTACTATAGTTCAAACCCTATCACCTACTTAGGAACTTATTTTTAAGAATTATATTAAGGTTTGAAAAATTGTTTCCAAACTTACGCCCCACCCTGTATTAAATAGCTACTTAGGTATTTTTAATTTTAGTAAGAGTTTAACGTCTGCCTTAGCCACATCGTTGACATGAAAGGGAAGTTAAATAGCTACAAGGGACTGAAAGATGCAGTCAGAAATGAAAGAACAAAGTCGCCAACCACTGTCAGTGCCAATGCTCATGAATGCAGAAAAGCTACTTCGTGAATACAGTCACTTATTAAGGAATGTGACTAAAAGGGACACAACCTACTGGTGGCTGCACTCACAGATAGAAGAGGAAGATGAAGAGGTGATAGTAAATGAAGCCTACATTCCTACCTAACACAAAATCTAAGACCTCGTAGTTGAAGAGCATAACCCCAGCACTATCCTCTAAAACTGAAGTAGCATTAAAGAATGATAAACATGGTATGAATGTAAAAAAGACCATTCATAATACAAATTACAAGGGACGCTACCCCCCTTCTCTTCTATTCACCACTGACAGCTTCAGGAGCACTAGAGTCTAAGTACTTAGGTAAATTAAGATATCTCCATAATATTACCTGGAATGCTCTCTAGATTACTCAGAGCACGGTCGTGGTTTCTCATGACTTCCTGAAGTGTTGCAGGGTTACGCGCTAGTTCCATTGTCTGGCGTAGAACACTCGGGTCATTCAGCATGTGGGAGATTTCGGGATTTTGCTGAAAAAGAAAAAGGATTCAGCCTACTAATAAAATATAAACAAGAAGTAATTAATATTAAAATAAAAGTGAACTTTATCAAAAGACAACTTGAAGTAGCTACTCACTTCCATGAGGTTTTGCATCTGAGGGTTGGAGGTGATAATTGACCTCATATATTCTGGGTTGTTCATCATTTGCTGCACCAGTGGGTTGTCAAGCATCTGACCTACCAGTTCTGGGTTACTCATCACTTCTCTTGAAACTCTCTGTTGCATGTCACTCAAAGAACTATTGTCTGAAAAGAAACGTGGGAAATATTTAACTAAAACTATGAAAAAATAAAGAAATTTTTCTCACTAGGTAGGTGATTAGCAACATATGAAAAATTAAGCATAAGAAATATTCAAATCAGCTTGACTCTTTTCACACACAAAACTTACAGCACTAAATTCTAATGTTGGTCACCAATGCTTGACTGCACAACTGACATTAACACTAGCTACTGTGCTGTATTGTTTGTGTAAATAAAGCAGTTCAATTTAAATTTTCAGTCCTTAGCAGGTAATGCCGTGTAATCATTTATTTTTCCAAATTTAATTACTTTTTCCTTATCTCTGTGGCTAATGATTTAATATGCTATTGTATGCTAAAACCTGTTAGTAACCCTAACTCAAGTGTCTGGTCAAATTAAAAATTGGTAAGTTAATATTTGTTAATATGTGTAATAGTTAAAATTTTTAAGTTGTTGGGTAGAGGAATTATAAGGTTACGTCTTTTCTAACTTTTAAGCCTTTGTCCATGAATATACCTTTAGTCCTTTTGATACCATGCATTTAGATTTAAACTTTCGTTTTATTTATGAATATTTTATATAGAGATTCTTGATTTAAGAATTTATTGCTTTGCTGTAGAAATTCATGTTCTATTAATTTTCGCAGCATTTATTTCATGATTGATTTAGTTTGGCTCATGCGATTTAGTTTACTTCATTTCTACCATATGTTTTCCTTTGTTCATATAGCCACTTTTCTTTCTGTCTTCTTCTTTCAGTCTCTTGTAGCTATTTCATTTCAATTTAACGTCAGAGATATGAGCAACTCTGTTTCAAGCAGGCGTTAAAACTCTATTCAATTAATTTCTCTGTTTTATGTGTTCATCCGATTTTTACCAACATATAGATTAAAATTCATTTTTTTTACTCAATTAGTTTTTAAACTAAAATTTCGTAACTAGCCTAAATAATTTCACTTTTTTCTTAACTATTAAGTTTGATAAAATATATGTACTAGTTCTCCTATTTATTGTTCGTACCTCTACAGGTACTTTGCCTAAGGACAAGTAAACATCTCGCTGAAATTCTTCGAATTCATTATACCTCCATAATTGAAACAAGAATAGCATTCGTATGTGAAGCGAAACAGCTACAAATAGTCACTGGTAGTTAATGTATTATAAAACAAACATAAAATAGATTAAATTTGTATAATGGATAGAACTAAAGTAAATGAATTTGTAAAAAGCATTTCATAGTCTATCTCACAACTGCAGATGAAGTCATTCTATTACAGATTTAGAAGCCAAGTCACAGGTACATCACTAGCTTATAACAGTATTCTCTTACCAAAACCAGGCAGTCCTCCTAGCATGGAGAAAGGGTTCTGAGCTGTAGTGCCATTACCACCAGCAGGAGTGTTGGTGCTTGCTGGTGCTGGAGCTGGGGAGCTCTCTGCCGGTCTAGATGGAGTGGATGACTGTTCAGCTTTGATGACCAAGTGAATCGTCATGCCTGTTTTCAGTTTGTGACTCGTACATGATTCACCTGGAGTAAGAATGACAACAATTTAGAGATGGTACCATATTTCCTTTCTATAGGCAACTACCAAAGCAAAATGGTAAACTTAGAGAATGATCAATATAAATCAGTAAGATATGATGTGATCACACAAATTAAACCTTTCTACACAGGTAAAATGTAAGCAAATGCATCTTTGATTACTCGAACAATAACTTCAAGCTAGAAAAAATAATGCTATCAGATTTAATTTTCAAATAATGAACCACACAATTATTAACATCATCCTGAATTGTTGAATGAAGATCAGATAGAAACATTCAATCTTAATGCATCTTTATGTGTGCATGAAAATAAAAAGCAGTGGCAGTGTTAACAATTTTACATTTTAAATACAAATAGCTTAGTTTGTTAAATATTTACTTACCATCCTTCAGAATTCTGCCAGCAAATATAAGAGTGGTGCGATCTTTGGGACAGCTGAAGGCATCGGCAACAGTTGAGCGGAGCTGAAATAAAAAAAGTAATTTAACATTATGAGAATGTGCTACTGCTACAAAAATTAGTAAATTACAAATCAATATTTTAGAGTTCAGTTGCATTATGGCCATTAATGTGGGGCATTTTGAGTAGCTAATACTAGCTTTATAAAAAGAGTGAAGAGTGTGGACAAGACTCACAAGAGAATCAATGATAACATTAGTTACATAATAACATTACTATTGTCTATTGACCACACTGGAAAGAGTGATCTTTTCTGATGAATTAATTAGCTTCTCTGTTGGAGTTTAGCAAACCTTAAAATACTGTTACATACAATTATACAGTAGTAAATTTATGGGAAGATGGGAACTGTATAATCCAGTGCTCCACAGCATTTAGACTCTAAAATTTTTCTGTTAGCCTAAGCACCCTAAGGTATTTTTTAGTGTAATATTCAATAATTTAATTGATTACTTGTGAACAAAGAGCCACAACAATTGGTCAGTCTGCAAGTGAGTCTATGTAGCAGTCGCCAAAGATCTTCGGAGACATTTTTTGAGGGAAGATATATCTTTTGAAATATCTTGGAAACAAATTCTTAATTAATTCCTATGTAATATTGGAGACATTCTAAAGAATTCTGGTCATTCTGGAGACAGATATAAAAAATAAAAATCTTTGGAGAATAAATCTTGGATAAATCTCAAAATAAATCTTGGAGACATATTTGAAACACTTTGCAGACTGGCCAGTCTGCAAAGTGTGTCAAATCTGTCTTGTCTCCAAGATTTATTTTTTGAACAATTTGTCTCAAAGACTTTCAAATCTATCTCCAAAATGACCAAAAGTCTCCAATAATTACATGTAAACATAGGAATTAATTAGAAAATTGTCTTGAAGATCTTGCAAAGATGTATTTTCCCTCAAAAAAGTCTTCAAAGATCTTTGGCAACATGGATGCGCTTTACAGACTATCAGACTGACTAGACAATTGGTATATCAGAATGCCAGGCCCAATGGGAAAGCTATAGTTACTAGTTAGGTACTTACAACTTACAAGTCAGGTAAAAAACATTATCAGTTAATTACATGTAAACACAAGATGAAATTAAGTATTGTTCGCACAGAAAATGTTAAAAATGTCCCATATTCTGCAAACTGGAACCAAGCCAATTTGGCTCATTATTTGAAGTTTTCAAGCCAAAATTAACATGGGAAGATAGGAAATATTTCGTTTTAACCTTTTGAAATCTAAGCCAATTAATTAGCTTTAACTTACATTCTCTGTAACATGAGTCACTTAGTAAATAGTCCAACCACTCCCAATTAGCTAGCTACCTAGTGTTGCAAGATGAAAAAATTATTAGACATTTTAAAATAAACAGAAAGCCCTGCACTTGCAGTAGATAGTACGTGAAACTGCCAACTGGCTTCAATGGTACTACCATACCAAGTAAAACAGTATGGCTCATAAACTCTCCAAAACCACCAAATTCCTCTCTAAAATGATCAAATTAACATAAATTCTCTCCAAAATAACATTGTAGCATAGGGGAAAAATAGATATCTCTTGCCATTTGCAATTAAAGGACTCAAAAATAACTGTCACAAACCCAGAACAATGGTAAAGTGTTCGGAGTTCTCCAAGAAATCTTCCATTTTGGCTTCTGTTCTCAGTAAAATACATGAAAGCATCCACCACACTGAATATTTTGGCAAAAACTCCCCAACTCGCGTGCGGCTGGAGAGGTCAAAATACCTATTTTTATTTCATGCCGTGCGCAAAACCCAAATTATGCATTTAAATATTGAATGCGTGCACTCTGATATGGTATCATTCCTCAAAGACAGGCAATTTTTGAATAACTTAAATACTCCAGGCATGAGCTTATACCTTTGTAGGTACCCTATTTTCTAAACAATATGTTTTATGTGACCACAACTTCCAAATCTTATATTTATTTTGTTGCATTGTGCATCTGAGCATCTCTATGTACAGTATATACTACTTAGGATAGAAAATAGCAGTGAAAATCAAGACATTTAGTGTACATGACGTCATATTCACGTCATCACAACAACATGCCTTTGTAAACAATATGGTTGATGATAATTTGTTTTGTAGCACTGTGACTATGTATACAGTATTTAGAATAGATATAATCATATAGACTAATAGTAGTGACAATGAAGACGTTTAGTGTACATGACGTCATCACAACAAGATACCTTTATAACTTATTTTGTGAACACTTGCCAAATAATTTAGTGAGATCAACCAATCAGAGAGAGGCATACATGATACCAGCCAATCAGAGAGGCACACCAGCCAATCAGAGAGAGGCATACAGTGATGTCATAGCAGTCCAATATTACAAACGTACATAAAAGATAATGTGTATATGTATTAACCGTCATAAACCAATAATTATAAGGAGAACTAAAGCAGATATCTTCCTATATTCTATGGTCTATATTGATTAAATATTTTCTCAGCCAATACGTTACATTAGAATGATTAGATGCGGTCACGTCAAACTATACGTAATTTTAAACAGGGTTTTGATTTTCTATGCCTATTTGGATTAATTATTCTTAGTTTTTTATTATGAATATTTGTTTTTTTATTACGAGTATAGGGCATTGGACATTAGATGCGGTCACTTCAAATTATATGTAAATTTATACGTCAATTTTTATTCATTATTCAAACTAGGTAGCTTGGCATTCCACTCTTTAGGAACTGTTTGAATTGGTCTCCAATTTAAACATTCCATAACTATTCCTAAAGAGCGGAATGCCAAGCTACCTAGTTTGAATAATGAACAAAAATTAATATATAAACTATAAATTTACGTATAGTTTGAAGTGACCATACCTAATGCCCAATGCAAAGAGCGTCCATGACGCCAAAGATCTATGGAGACTATATTTGATGGAAAATTCATCAAAACAAGATCTTGGTGACTATTTTTTAATTAATTCCTATGTTTACATGTTATCATTGGAGACATTTTGAAAAAATTTGGTCATTTTGGAGACAAATTTAAAAAAATTTGGAGACTAATTGTCCTGAAATATGAAACCTTGGTTCCAGTGTGAAACATCCAGACAGCAGAATATGGAATATTTTTCCATGACTCTCTGCAGGAGTTTTATTTATTGAATTTTAGAAATGGGAGATCTCAGCAGGAGATCATGAATTAATTTCTATGTTACCATTAATTTAGCTGCGGAAGATTTTGAATTAATTCCTATGTTACCAACCATTAATTTAGCTGCGGGAGATTCTAAATCTGCTGCTAGCCTGCTGAGAGTCAGAGAGTAACTCTCTATCAAATTAAAATCTCTGCGGGAGGAGAGACACATTCTGCAGACTGGGTAAACATAGGAGGAAATTAAGGATTGTTCACACAGAAAATGCTAAAAAGGTCCAATATTCTGCACTGGTCACAAAGTCGCCATTAAAATGGCAAGATTGGACATGCTCTATTACTTGGTTACCATAAGGCATACTGATAGCATAATTAGCATTGGTAACAATAACTAACTTGACACAATAGAGTATTTCCACAAAATCACAAGTCACAACTACTATAAACTCAGCCCTCAGGCGAGTCTGGACTCAGCAGAATATGGTACATTTTTAACATTTTCTGTGCACCAGTCTGCAGAGCACCCAGTCTGTAGTTTGGTGCACAAAATTCCACTGATTTTTTGAAAAAGCTGAAAAAATCCACCCTAAATTTCCAGTAATTTGGCTGATCCACCAACATTTACCCACTTTTCCACCGAAAATTAATGGTAACATAGTAGGAAATAGCAAAAAATCCACCGACTTTGCCAGAATATTATTTTCAATGGAGAAAAATACAGACTAGCAGAGCATCATAACATGGGACATTTCTAACATTTTCTGTGTGAACAATCCATCCTTAATTTCCTCCTAGGATCAAGCAGGTAAATTGTGGAACACTGACTAGCTGCGGCCTCTAAAAACAGTCAACAGAAACATCATACATTCAAAACACACGTTAAAAACTTAAATTAATAAATTATAGCATGCACTGCGCTTCTTTTGATAGCTATGCAACAATTTAATGTTTTAGACTAAGACTCTCTTGAGGGACCAAGGGCCGCAATTTACCTGTGTGACCCTACATTCACATCATGTTTCAAAGTGTGGCAGGAAAGTTGCCAGTTTAGTGAGAAAATGGATCCAGGTTGGCAGTTGCCCTAGTTTCAGAGAATGTTCATTGAGTCGCCAATATATCTTTTTTTAAATAAGTCAACTAAAATTAGTAATGCAGTCGCCAGTCGTCATAATTTAATTCCAATTTTGAAAGTCGTAGTCGACAGTATACCTAGCTATATTATTATAACTACCTAAATTAATTGAGAGCGTATCAGCCAATCAGAGAGAGGCATACAACTGATACCAGCCAATCACAGAGAGCCTGAGAGAGGCATACTTTCTTTCATAGTTATTCATTTTTTTTGCGATAATTAGTCAGAGAGCATCAAATTAAAATGACAAGTAGTGACCACATCATTCATAACAGAATAACACTGAAAACAGAAAACTGATACACAATTTGAATTATAGCTACATCATGGAGCGCGCCATATCAAAACAAAATGGCCACTTTGTTTACATTTCAACATAAATGCGCGGTTCTGCCGTTTATGATTATGAGTCACCAATTTTAATTTTAAATCTAATTTAAGTGCTCATTACTCGTCTATATATGTGAAAGATACTTATTTTCACAAATTTTAAGTTGACAATTAATCGGCGACTTGGTACATACTCTTGAACTAGGGTGGTTGCCACATTTAAGATACTTTATAAAAGAAATTTGCCTTTCAAGTGAAGATTTTACATTTGAAAATATCCTCATGCTTCACCAGACTGCAGGAACTGGTAAACTGTTCTCCAAGAAATACTCTTTTTTTTCCTTTTGTTCACATAAAAATAAATGTAAATATAGGAGGAAATTAAGATTTGTTCGCACAGAAAATGTTAAAAATGTCCGCTATTCTGCAGACTGAATGATTCATGCCAGTCTGTATTTGGTGCACAAAATTCCACGTCTTTTTTGAAAAAGATGAAAAAATCCACCATAAATTTCCAGTAATTTGGCTGATTCACCAACATTATACCCATTTTTCCACCGAAAATTAATGGTAACATAGGAATAAATAGCTAAAAACTCACCAACTTTACCAGAATATTATTTTCATTGGAGAAAAATTCCACCGACATGTCGTTGGAATTTACCACGAAATACAGATTACAGACCCAGTCTGCAGAATATGGAACATTTTTCCAAGACTCTCTGCGGAAATTTTTGATTGAATTTTTAAAAATTGGAGATCTCTGCGGGAGATCTTGAATTAATTTCTATGTTACCATTAATTTATCTGCAGAATGTGTTTCTTCTCCCGCAGAGATTTTATTTTGAGAGACAGTTACTCTCTGACTCTCAGTAGCAGATTCAGATTCTCCTGCAGCTAAATTAATGGTAACATAGGAATTAAATCTCCCACAGAGATCTCCAATTTCTAAAAATTCAATCAAAAACTCCCGCAGACAGTCTTGGGAAAAACGTTCCATATTCTGCAGACTGGGCTTCATGTCTGATGCATGCATCTCATGAGACTATTTCAACCATTCTGGAAAAAGTGGTCTCTTCTGTTGAATTAATTACTCTGTTAGAGTTTAGCAAACCTTAAAATACAGTGATAAATAATGGGAACTGTATAATCCGCAGCATTTAGCCCCTCAAATTCATCTGGTAGCCTAAGGACTAAGGTATTTTCCAGAGTGGTATTTTAAGAGTGTTTCATTTGTTATTTAGTATTTACTATTTACCTGTTTTTCTACTTATTTCACCCCTCAAAAGTCGCCAATATCCTGGAAACTTTGTCCATACTTTGAAACATCCAGTCTGCAGAATATGGAACATTTTTCCAAGACTCTCTGCGGGAGTTTTTGATTGAAATTTAGACTTTTGAGATCTCTACGGGAGATCATGAATTAATTCCTATGTTACCATTAATCCAGTCTGTATTTCGTGGTTAATTCCACCGACATGTCGGTGGAATTTTTTCACCTTTGAATATAATATTCTGGCAAAGTCGGTGGATTTTTAGCTATTTATTTCTATGTTACCATTAATTTTCGGTGGATAAATTGGGAAAATGTTGGTGGATCAGCAAAAATATTAGAAATTTATGGTGGATTTTTTCAGCATATTGAGAAAGTCAGTGGGATTTTGTGCACGGTGCACCAAATACAGACTGGCCATTAATTTAGCTGCGGGAGATTCTGAATCTGCTGCTGAGAGTCAGAGAGTAACTGTCTCTCCAAGTAATAAAGCATGTCCAAACTCGCCATTTTAATGGCGAGTTTGTGACAGTTATTTTGAACCCTTCTATTGCAAATGGCGAGTTTTCTCTATTTTTCTCCTATGCTATAATATTATTTTGGAGAGAATTGATGATAATTTGATTATTTTGGAGAATTTGTTGAATTTTGGAGAGAGCTGGAGAGACAAATGGTGAGTTTATGAGACATACTATTTTACTTGGCTGTCTCTCAAATTAAAATCTCTGCAGGAGAAGAGACACATTCTGCAGACTGGTGAAACATGGCCAGACTGCAGGAAGTTAGGAACTGGTAAACTGTTCTCCAAGAAATCTCCAATTTTGGCTTCTGTTCTCAGTAAAATACATGTAAATATACCTAGGAGGAAATTAAGGATTGTTCGCACAGAAAATGTTAAAAATGTCCCATGTTCTGCAGACTGGAAACATGGTATTCCCAGTAAAATAGTATGTCTCATAAACTTGCCATTTGTCCTGACTGGAAAACATAAATTCTAACAGAGTTACTCCTAACTTCATGCATTCCCATCAGACTCAGTGATGTTTATCATCACAACAAGCCCAATTGTGAAGCTTAAATGACTTATTTTACATTAGTTTTCACTGCGGAGTTGAAATTCATAAAATAATTTACTGATTTCTGCATTTTTTAGGGTTAAAATGAGTAATTTTGTTAATTCTAAATTCCTAACAGAGTTACTAGTCAATCTGAAATGAGTTATTATTCCACTCTGGCCATTTGTCTCTCCAGCTCTCTCCAAAATTCAACAAATTCTCTCCAAAATGATCAAATTTTCATAAATTCTCTCCAAAATAACATTGTAGCATAGGAGAAAAATAGATAAAACTCGCCATTTGCAATTGAAGGGCTCAAAATAACTGTCACAAACTCGCCATTAAAATGGCGAGTTTGGACATGCTTTATTACTTGGAATTTGGTATTTAAATATACCTATTTTACTGAGAACAGAAGCATAAGTAGATGATTTCATATAGAACAGTTTACCAAAAAACCAGTTCCTGCAGAGTCGAAGACTTGCCAGTTTGTATTTGGTGCACTGAACTCCTCTGACTTCAGACTTTTAAAAAAACCTGATAAATAGCTGTCAACATTTTTCATCAATTTGTCTAGACCTCCAACATTTTTCCAGTTTCCCCTGCCAAAATTAATGGTAATATAAGAATTAATAGCTAGCTAAATATCCTCCAACATTGCAGGAATATTTTTATTAGAGAAATTGAATATCTCCTGATATATCATTGGAATTTACCACCAAATACAATCTGGAAGACTTGCAGTCTCTGAGTCTGGTCTGAGTGAATTGTCAAACAATCCTCAATTTCCTCCGGACCTCCTATACCTATATAGGTAGTATTATCTACAATTACATGCATTTTACTGGGAACAGAATCTAAAATAGAAGATTTCTTGGAGAACAGTTTACCAGTTCCTGCAGTTTAACTAGGTATAAACTATAAAGTATAAACCAAAAACTAAAAGGTTAAAAACTCACATCATCAACTGTTGCGTCATCCTTGATTTCAATAGATTTCTTTTCTTTGGATGTCTTAACACTCAGCTGCATAACACCTTCACCTCCTCCACTTTCTGTCATTTTGAATTAACAAATAGGTAGGAAGTCTTGAATATGTTTTCAGTCACAAACTGTGTTAATTTGGTTAAAATTAGAATTGGGCTTGTCTATGTGGGAAATGGAAAGTTATTATACGTATGACGTTCTTAATTTACAGAGGTTTAAAGGTTGATAATATACAAACTATGTAATAATGTATGAATAATAGTTATAATAACATTAATATCATAAAGACAATCACCCGGATAAATAAATTTATTACGTCCAGTGACTACATAGAAGCTCGTGAACCGAATGAGACCAGAGGCAAGGGTGAGAAGATTCTGAATGGCACGATTAATCAAATAGGTGTAACATTACATCAGCATTTTAGGTCTGCACACTCCAAACTACAGGTTACAAATAACTATTAATAAATTCTCAATGATAAACATTTCAAAGGGAGGGTGCGAATAAAATATAGCTTTTTTTAATATGGTTGCAATAAAAGACAGCATAATAAATTGTGTACCTATTATGATATGCTTTGTTCATTTATATATAGAGATTATTGAAGTAACTATTATAGGGGAGAACCGGGAGAATTTGGACAATTTTTGTTAAAATTTAAATTATTCGTAAACCAATTCGAATTTTACTATTTAAAAATTTCTGTGGGTAGATAAAGCATTTCACTTCAATTTTTATAAAGACTGCTTTACAGTTTAAACCTTCATTCGAAAGTTATAAGATAAATTATATGAGGGATTCAAGTGTCCGAAAGTTCCTTCCTAGAATGAGACTTCGGACAAGCTGTGAAGATGATTCAGACACCATAAAAATGATTAAAACATTAGAAATTTGGGTAAATAAACGATAGGGTTGAATTCGGATCAACAAATTTAATGGAAATAAACCATCCCAGCAAACATGAATGTATCTATTCGATGTCTAAACAACTCTGTATAACCTCTCTTCCGACATCGAATACCAGTAACAAATTAGACATGGTGACATCAAGTAGACATCAATCCGATATCCGTTTGCACCGCTAAACTGCATCATATCAAGTATATTTGGCATCGAAGCGATATCGTTATAACAGCGTTGAATAGAAAGATAAATTACGACATCTAACATACATAGGGATTCTGCATCGAACAGACGCCTAATTATATATCTAATATGCTTCGAAATGATATCCACTAGCATCCATAAAATAAAGAAATTAAAAGTGAAAACTCTTACTTCACTGATATAACGTACTGTACATTTAGATGCATATCAATTTGATTTGTGTTACATATTGTTATGTGTAAATTAAATGGGAAGAAATGAAGTGATGTATCCTGGTATCGATCGTGGGACCCTCCGTCTTCGTGCCTGTAACTCTGTCACATTGCCACCGTGGATGTATTAGACTAAAAAAAAATTTTGATATTAAACGACCCGGAGATACTTAAAGATATTTTAAAGTGAATAGAACAATACAGGCAAGCACCGCTTTTTTAACCAAAATCACAACTTATTCTTATTACAAATAGTAAAGAGTTGGTTAAATTCTTATATAATTGTAACTCCTTAAATATTTCGTTCTCTATGAGTTCAAATTATAGAAAATGTTTTGAGGCCACGACTTAGAATAAAGATGAAAGCTCTGTGATGCATTAATTAAAATTAATAGATAATTATATTTTTATAATTATTGTGTTTCATTGAACAAACAGGAATTTTGTGCTCTGTGAAATATTTTTTGCAGTAGGGTATATATTTCAAGTTATTAAAAGGGTCTATAATTTCGAACACGTGATAAAGGAAAATATAATAATTATTATTTAACTACTATTTAATTAGAAGCAAAATAGCTGAAGGTATGAAACCAAATGAAATAAAAGTTAAATAATGATTATTATATATAGATTTATTGAGTCCGATAACCACTTTAAGTTTAATTATCTATAATGTGAATCACTGAATTTCAATCGTCTCATTTGCAGCTTTTGGTACTATGGTGAAAGCTCAAGTTATCGGATGTGGGGTTCTGCATTTTATGTGGAAAAATTATTTATGTAATGATTTTTATTTCTAAACTTGTATTTTACGTAGTGGTATCATGGATGCCAATTTAAGTAAGAATTGAATAATGATAATTATTATTAGCTATTTCTTACATATTGGAAAAATGTGAAACCGTCTGATAACACAGAATTTACTCTAAAATGAAACATGTTAACTAGCCCATCAACTTTTAATTATTTACGTTTAGTAGAGGTTTAACGTCTGCTTCGGAACCACAGGCCATGTCGCTAACGTCAAAAGAAAATTAAATACAAGGGACTGGAAGAAGCAGTGAGAATGGAAAGTGGTTTCATGGACGAAGTCACGACGCTCATGAATGCTGAAAAGCTACTCCGTGAATACTGTCACAATTACCGAGGAATGTGACAAAAATGGTCACAAGCACCGGTGGCTACACTCAAGGATGGAAGAGGGAAATGAAGAGGTAATAGTAAATGAAGTCTACGAGCCTACATAACAGAAAATCTATGACTTCATACGTAATTGTAGAGCATAACCCTAGCGCTATCCTCTAAAACTGCATGAAGAGTTAAAAACATGATAAACATAAAATAGACTATACATAATCCAAATTACAACAGTTTGGGTCCCAAGGGACGCCACCCCACTTCTCTTCAATTCACCAAAGACAGCTTCAGGAACCCCTCGGGGCTTATTTTCAATAAGCAGTTTAGAATAGATTCATAACAACAAATGCACTGGCCATCGAAAAATCACTTGATTGGTTATCCATTTCATTTTCACGGTACTGGAGGAACACTGTTCAACAACAGATGTTCCAATATCGCTTACTTTACGTTGATCCATTGTACAATCGCACTAGCGTGATAATGCCTTATCGTACCTTTACAACTGCCGTAGTCCCTTATAAGTTATAAGTGTATTAATTTTGAAGGGAGTACTACGTTATAGAAAGGTACAATCCAATTGAATAGAAATAATTCCTACATTTCTTCACGTATTATAAAACAGGAAGATGAGAAGAAAATGAATTTCAAAATTTGAAACTATTTTTTTAAAACTACGTATCTGTTTTCGTGTTTCTACTCGAAGTGTAAATTCAGATATCATTTAGAAACAGACATTCCGATATCTACTATGAGTCGAAATGGTTGCTAAGACGATACCCACCGTTAGCGCTACGAATTCGACAGCAAACGGCATCGAATAGACATTCATATGTTTGTTGGGATGACTGCATCCCAACAAACATATGAATGTCGATTCGATGCCGTTTGCTGTCGAATTCGTAGCGCTAGCGGTGGGTATCGATTTAGTAACCATATCGAATCATAGTAGATATCGGAATGTCTGTTTCTGAATGATATCTGAATTTACACTTCGAGTAGAAACATGAAAACCGATACATGGTTTTAACAGAATCATCTTGACGTCGGCATGTCTGTTTCCAAACGATATCTGAATTTATACTTCGACCAGAAGTGCGAAAACAGACACGTAGTTTTAAAGAAATTGTTTCAAATTTTGAAATTCATTTTCTTATCTTCCTGTTTTATAATACGTAAAGAAATGTAGGAATTATTTCTATTCAATTGGATTGTAACTTTCTATATAACGTGCGTAGTGCTCCCTTTAAACTATACCCAATAATTAATACACTTATAGGGGACTAAGGCAGTTGTAAAGGTACGATCGGGCATTGGCACGCTAGTGCGATTGTACAATGGATCAACGTAAAGTAAGCGATATTGGAACATCGGATGTTGAACAGTGTTCCTCCAGTACCGTGAAAATGAAATGGATAACCAATCAAGTGATTTTTCGATGGCTAGTTCATTTATTGTTATGAATCTATTCTAAACTGCTTATTGTAAATAAGCCCCGAGGGGTTCCTGAAGCTGTCTTTGGTGAATAGAAGAGAAGTAGGTGGCGTCTTGGGACCCAAGCTGTTGTAATTTGGATTGTGTATTATCTATTTTATGTTTATCATGTTTTTAGTGTTTTTAACTCTCCATGCAGTTTTAGAGGATAGCGCTAAGGTTATGCTCTACAATTACGTACGAGCAGAGCTGGGCGTGCGAACCTTTTTTTAGGTTCCGAATCCGAACCCGAATCTTCGTCGATTTTGGGTTCCGAACCTCCGTATAGCGAACCCAATTTGGAAAAGTTTGGTCCGAACATTTGTTCCGAACCAAACATTTAGTCCGAACATTTGTAAGCTAACCTCTGATTTTTTAGGTATATATTTTATATCTAAAAATTAAGAAAAATAAAAGTAAACTATATTCGGCCCTTTTACTAACTTATGCTTCCTTGGCTAGTAGGGCAACCTATATATATATAAAAAAACAGTTTTTCTCAACAAGATACTAACTATTTGTCAGAAACAAGTAACTACGAGGTTTCACTCTATGTTAAAAAAAACACATGTCTTATTTATAAACCTACGTTACTGTATTTTGACAAGTTGTTAGTTTTTGTACTAAATTAATGTGTACCAAATTTCAAGTAAAAATATTGAATATATAAGGAGAAATAAATACATAGCTATAAGAGATTGGCAACTGAGTGGGCTGAACTGTTATTGGATGGAGTGTGAACCAATCACAGCTCGCGCATTTGTTTCTACTACATAAAACGTGGACACATTCTTGCGTATTGGGTAACCAATCTGTATTTCTACGTTGCCACACGTCAGTAATTAAAGTACAATTAATTCCACAATTTACGCTGTTTAAGCCGATACGTAAAAATTTAACTTTTGAATTAAAAAATATAGTTGGTACTTATGTAGGAACAAAGTCAAGAGCGGCCAGTAAATTTAAAGAAATGACATGAAATATGTAAAGTAATTTAAAAAAGATATCCCTATAAAACATACGTCAAATTCATTAGGGTTAATATAATAAATTTAGAATAATAATTATACTGTGACTTCATATGACTACATAATAGAGGATTTGCAAAGGTAGAGTAGCTATTTCATGAAATACAACTAATTTAGAGAATGTACTAAATAGGAATGAGAGATTCATAGAAAACTTACGAATATTTGTGTAGACTAACCTAAATGTGTTCACTATAGAGGTAAGTTCGCTATACCGGATTTTACTATTCAGCGTGATTCACTATACAGGATTTCACTATAAGGGAGTTCCACTGTACTTACTATACTTGATAATAAGTTAGTATCATTGAGTATGATTAAATGAGCATTAAGTATCTTTAAAGTTCCCCTCCAGTCTCCACTCCAATACGTAGTTTAAAATGTTATTCTGAATTCTCTTCTGACCTCCGAATTTCATGCAAAGAAAAATTAAAACCAACTCTGTCGTCATAACAATGCAAGACAATGTATCCATATTAAAGTATCCAAGTATCTAATTAAATCATTTTTAAGTTTTTACTATTAGTTTTCAATTTTTCATTTATATTACAACATTTTTGATTAATCCGATCTAGAGAACTGATGATATAAAAACTTTTTGCATTTTGTTTGAATATGAAAGTACTATAGATACCGTATTATGCTATTCCTATACTCTATTTGCTTGCTTAACTTTTTCTTCTATTCAATATATTAGAAAGGTCAGACAGTGAAGATTACTGTGAATATTTCTCAAAGTTATTTATATTATAACTTATATACATATAATATTATAGTACCTATATAAAAATTATAATCAATTCAATTGTAAAGCGAATAGCCAAATATTCGATCTTAAATTATCTGTTCAGCCTACCTACTTAGCCGTCAAAAGTTAGCTCATTTGAGTCATTTCAATATTTTTTCTTTTAAAAACCTTCATTTGATATTTAGTATTTCATACATTAGTAAAAGCAAAAGAAAAAAAATCATCATTCAAAATAAAAGTAACAAGCTAAGACAAGAAACAAATATTTATAAGATGTTATTGTACGAAGCTTGGTGTGCGCAATTATTCTCGCACATATTTGATCTCGCTAAGCCGCTATAAGAGTTACAGTTAACTGATTATAGTGAAATATTCACCCTTATGTACTGAAAAACACTCTTGCATCTAATGCCTGGAAAGATCTCTGATATATTCCTAATATTATTATAATATGAGTATATTACCATTTATCACCTTCGTTTTTGTCTAATCGTATGTATTTATGCGAAAAATTAAACGATTGAAAAGAGAGCTTTAAAATCGCTCTTGAATTTAAGTTATTATTATTATTCCATGAGGACTGGTTAGCCAACGTCTAATTAAGGTACTTGGGGTAGGGTGTTATGTAATGTTACCTAATATATACGTTTATAACCTTGCCTAAAGTTCTATGTACATATTTAAGCAATTTTAATTGAGATTTGAGGGAACATAAACCGTTATTAAAGAATTAACATGTTAAGATTATTATAAAACTTACCGCTATTCAAGAAAGGATGAATAACGTAATAGAAGAAGAGCAGGGAAAGACGCTTGTTCTTCGCTTCAGTGTTAAGCAGAAACCTATGTATAAAATAGTAGCCGAGAGGTACGGTAGATGTTCAGAACGTAAAATAATTAAATGAACAGGTCAGTTTTCCCCGTGTACGGAGGTTCGGACTTGCGAAAAAGACGTTCCGAACACTGAAGTTCGAACCGTTTTTGAAGAGGTTCCGAATCCGAATGTCCGAACCCATTTTCCAGTCCGAACCGGTTCGCGAATAAAGGTTAGCGAACATTCATGCGGAACGCCCAGCTCTGCGTACGAGGTCTTAGATTTTGTGTTAGGTAGGCTCGTAGACTTCATTTATTATCACCTCTTCATTTCCCTCTTCCATCCTTGAGTGCAGCCAACGGGTGCTTGTGACCATTTTTCTCATATTCCTCGGTAAGTGACAGCATTCACGGAGTAGCTTTTAAGCATCCATGAGCGTCGTGACTTTGTCAATGGAGCCACTTTCCTTTCTGACTGCTTCTTCCAATCCCTTGTATTTCATTTCCTTTTAACGTCAGGGTCATGGCCTTTGGTTCCGAAACAGACGTTAAACCTCTACTAAACGTAAATAATTGAAAGTTGGTGCGCTATTTAACATGTTCCATTTTAGAGTAAATTCGGTGTTATCGGACGGTTCCACATTTTCGAATAAGTAAGAAATAAATATAATAATTATCATTATTCAATTCGTACTTATATTGGTATCCATGATACCAGTACATAAAATACAAGTTTAAAAATATAAATCTTTACATAAATAATTTTTCTACGTAAAATGTGCAACCCCATATCCGATAACTTGAGCTTTCACCTAGTGCCAAAAGTTGCAAATGAGACGATTAAAATTCAGAGACTCACATTATTGATAATCAAACTTAAAGTGGTAATCGGACTCAATAAATCTAGATATAATAATCGAATTATTTAACTTTTATTTCAATTGGTTTCATACCTTCAGCTATTTTGTTACTAATTAAATATAGTAGTTAAGTAATAATTATTATATTTTCCTTTATCACGTGTTCGAAAATATAGACCCTATTAATAACTTGGAACATATACCCTATTACTAAAATTATTTCACAGAGCACAAAATTTCTGTTTTATATAACACAATTATATAAGTCAAAATTTCAAACTAATTACTCAACTATTATGACCTTTATTTACTGAGTGAGAGTTAGTATATGGTCAAATTTTAATTAATGCATTCATTAGTCATTACTTTAAACTTTCATCACAGAACTTTCATCTAAGTGGGCCGCAATTTACCTGCGTGACCCTATCATGAAGCTGTCAGTGGTGGATTTAATAGAAGGGGATTCCCTTCGGCCTCGAACTGTTGTAATTTGGATTAATAATTGTCTTTTTTCATTCTTATTATGTTTATCTTTTTACGCCACTTGCAGTTTTAGAGGGTAGCACTAGGTTTATGTTTTCAAACTACAAGGTCTTCGACTTTTGGGTTACTTAGGCTTATAGGCTTAATTTACTATCCCCTTTTCCTTTTAATCTTCCATCCGTGAGTGCATCCTCCGGACCTTAATTTGTTCCTTTTTTATTCTTTTTAAGTGAATGCATTCTCGGAGTAGCTCTTCTGTTTCCATGAGCATTGTCACCGACGGTGGTAGGTGACTTTGTTCTTGAAGCCACTTTCCTTTCTGACTGCTTCTTCCAGTCCCTTGTATTTAATTTCATTGTCAGCGATATGGCCTTTGGTTCGAAAACGTTAAACCCCTACCTAAATTAACAGTGATTATTTATTAATAACTTTATACTAAAAAAACTATCTTAAATTCATAATAGTAAATATGTAAGATATTCATGTTGCATTTATGAGAGTTTTTAACTAATATGTAACAGTTGCAAATTGGATGATGACCAAGTTTTTTTTTTCCTTTTTGTTTTTAATGAAATTCACTGTTTTGTAGAATAGCACTAGATAGGGATAACAATGTACTCTTAGATTGTTTATTAATATAATTTGCCATATTTTTTTGCACCCTGTTTGTTCATTTTCCTCTTACTTCCGCGATTACTAGATTCTCATTCCGTAACATTCTATTGAAGAGTCTCTTTCATTCCATTCACGGCGTCTCTTTCCAATCTAACTGCTAGATCTATATTAAGGTCTCTTCTATTTATTTTCCGATTAACGAAATCTCGAAACCATTATATTCGCATCAAACCTATTCAATAACAATAACTAATATAATAATTTATATTATTAATTTTTTTTTCCAGTTCAATGGAGAGAGCGAGCATTCGCTTGGTGGAACTCGAAAGTCCACTACCTGTGACCAGATCACTTTTCCTCACAAGAAAGCGGAAGAAACAAACGACAGCTGTGCAAATCTCCCTTTTCTTAATTGGTAAGGACAAATTTCTATTTTTTCAGTGATACCTGATATAATTAGCAAAGTTATTTGTATCAGTTATGTTTCATAAATATATAATTTAAAAAATGTGTGAAATTTTTTGAAGATATAATATAGTAGGCAAATTGTAAAGCCCCCAGTGGCTTTATCCTCAATCTTTTGTGGTGAATATAAGAGAAGAGCACAAAAGCTTCAGGCTTATCATTTTTGTGGCTACTTGTAGTTTCTGAGGATAACGCTATTGTTTTTTTGTGTCCGGTAGGCTTCATTTATTATCACCTCTTCATTTTCATTTTCCATCTGTGAGTGCTGCCACTGGTGCTGGTGACTCTTTTCGTCACATTCCTTGGTAAGTGACTGCAGTCATGGATTTTTTTTTTTTTTGCATCCATGAGCGTTGTCTCAGACTGGTAGTAGTTTATTCTTTCATGTAGTCTCTTTCCTTTCTAACTGTTACTTCAAGCCCCATATATATTCAATTTCTTTTCAATATCACCGATATGGCCTAAAAACTTCCAATTAAATTTATTGGCAATTGTAAATTATTTCGTTCAAATACTTTACAATTGGTAATTGTAAATACACAACTTATGGTTTCTGTAAATTCTGAAATACTTAATTCTTAAATACTGACTGACTGTTCATATCCACTTCATGGTGATAAACGGTTATTTATTTTGCTAGTATTAAAATTTTAAAATATTCAGAGTACTGGTAATAATTAATTAAACTCTTATATAGTTACTTGTATACAATTTTTTAAACATCTATTGAGAGAGTGTAATGATCGTTCTAAAGAAAATAGTTCATTATAGTTGTATCAATTAATGTTTTTTAATTGTAGCTTTTTGTTTATAGCCTAATTTGGAATTCTTGACTCATTAAATCAATAAACTAAAACAAACGTTTAAACTCTTAAAATTTACTGAAAATACGAATGGCTTAATTTATACAATATCCTAGATTACTTCAACATGCAACTTGCCGCTAAAATGAGTTTCTACAATATTTCATTAGTCCTCGTGACATTCATATTTGAACATTTAAATAAAAATTAAGCAGTATAGTGATATTGTTCAGTATTTTCAACTTATTGTCTTTCATTTTTTCTATTTTACAGTTTCGTTCTTTGCATCTCCTTTGACAAGAACGTTTAAGAAATCAATCGAATAAAATTAAATACTTCCTTCCATTTTTGAGGCAAATATGTATTACCCTTTTTCAGTACAAACTACGTTTCTAATGCTAAACATCTATTCAACCTTATCTTGCAATTTCCAAAAATAGCTTTGTTGTATTTTTTTTCACTCATTTTAAATTATCCTTTTCTTTCCATCGTTCGCGGTATAACCTCTTAATTCATCAACATAAAGGAAAAATTAAAAATATTAGATCGAGGTGTCACTCTTTTTAGTCCTTTGCTGAAATATTAAAATTCGAAACGCACTCTGATCACAGTAAGGATTTTAATATATTTGTGTTCTACTTTCCATTAATCTTGTTTTCTATCAAATCTTGTTTCTTCCTTGCCACTCGAATATGGATACTTTTAACATAACCAAATGTGCTTTGAATACACATTGTTCAGGATTTTGGAGGATAGCGCTAAGGTTATGCTCTTCAAATACGAGGTCTTAGATTTTGTGTTAGGTAGGCTCGTAGGCTTCATTTACTATCACCTCTTCTTTTCCTTTTCTATCCATGAGGGCAGCCATCGGTGCCTGCGTCCCGTTTCGTCACATTCCTTGGTAAGTGACTGTATTCACGGAGTAGCTTTTCTGCATCCATGAGCATTGTCACCAACGGTGGTAAGTGCCTTTGTTCATTGAGCCACTTTCCTTTCTGGCTGCTTCTTCTAGTCCCTTGTATTTAATTTTTTTTACGTCAGCGAAATAGTCACGATATGACTGAAGCAGGACGTTAAACCCCTACTGAAATAAAAAAAATATTATAGTATGAGATTAAAATAAAATCTAGTCAATTTGTTTTATCTTGTTAATAATTTTTTGTAGCGTAATTCTAAGTCGATATCAGAGAGTATTTAATCAATTTGTTTGTAATTATTTTCAGATTCAAATAACTTCGCACTACTGCAGTTCTCATCAGTGGAGTTCTCATAATTTCCAGGAAGTCTGGTCTCATTCCCTGTGATATCCATTTATTCATGCTTATTATTTTCAGATTTTCAACGACATTTCTCCGTGAAAAGGAAGTGCATAAAATACCGAACTAATTTTTGTAGTTTTATTTATTGCTATGCGTTTGAAAATATTTAATCTTAGGTAAATATAGAATTAATTGCATATTGTAAGTTCATGTTAATCATTCAACCCTAAGCTTTTAAAAATTGTTCTAAGATTGATACTTCATGTAAACTATACCTTTTCCAATTGAAGTTCCTCCAAATGAAATAACATTTCATCAAAGTGAAATATAATTTCATCAAAGTGAAATATAATTTCATTAAAGTGAAATATAACTTCATCAAAGTGAAATAACATTTCATCAAAGTGAAATATAACTTCATCAAAGTGAAAAAACATTTCATCAAAGTGAAATAACAATTCCTCCAAGTGAACTATCAATTCCTCCAAATGAAATAGCGTTTCCTCCAAATGAAATATCATTTCAGCAGAATAAAAATCGAATCAATACGCAGTCAATTAAAATTATTACGTGAAATATTACATGAAATTTATTAACATGATATTTATTTACATGAAATTTATTAACATATTTATTTACATGAAATTTATTTACATGAAATTTATTTACATGAAATTTATTTACATGAAATTTATTTACATGAAATTTATTCACATGAAATTTATTTACATGAAATTTATTCACATGAAATTTATTTACATGAAATTTATTTACATAAAAAAATATATATAAAATTTGTTTACATGAAAAAAATTCACATATAATTGTTACATAATTTTTCATTAATTTTTTTAGTAATTAATTATTTAAATTTATTTTTGATTCATTTTTCATATATTTCATTTATTATTATTTGCATATTTTTTCTTTTACTATTAATAAGCCGCTAAAATTAATGCGGTAGTATATAAGTAAACTTGAAAAATATGTAAAATTAAATATATATAAAAAATATTATGTAGTTAATTGATGCAAAGAAGACTAAATGAAATTAAATTCATGTAAATAAATTCATGTTAATAAATTTCATGTAAATAAATTTCATGCAAATAAATTTCATGCAAATAAATTTCATGTAAATAAATTTCATGCAAATAAATTTCATGTAAATAGATTTATGGTGACTGGTATATTCCACCTCGGTATTTTCCACCCCGGTATATTGCATCATAGGTATATTCCACCCCGGTATATTCCACCCCAGTATATTCCACCCTAGGTATATTCCACCCCGGTAAATTCCACCCCACTACACGGGTTAGGTTTGTTTAGTTATTAACTTATTAATATTAGTCATTCATTAATATCATATGTAATGCTAGGTAACTTGCATTTTCACTGTATCAAATTATACATTTTGCTGGCTAATCACAAAAATTAAATTTTTCACTACACATGTGACAGAACAGCAGAAAGAAAGGTTGTTTGAACGCATTTATCAGTTGAGGTATTTAGATTTTCAATCTCAAGCAGATTTTTTTTACACTATCGCCAACACAACAGCGATATTAATTGTAATATGATGTCATATAGTATTTATTGTTTATTTATTTCATTTGGAATTTTAACTTCTTGTAAAAGTTGTGGTTTTTGACCGAAGGCTTTTTTACATGTTTTTTTAACCAGGATTTTTTTGATGGGGAAGGGGGGTTATTGCACAGGGTTTCAAGACTGAGAAGTAATTGTCTTTTTTCACAATGAGAGATTTTGATCACGGGGAATTTAGTCTTAGAATCCAAAACAGTAACTTATTAGCAAAGAGCGAAAACACTGAGTGTGTTGTCTCTGCCAGTCGACCCTTTCCACACCTCATCCAACCATTGTTGTGGGAGCACATGTGCAGTTTCATGGTAAAAAGGTATTAATATTAACTTTTTCAACACGTATACTTTGAAAAAAACTACCATATTTAGAATATTTGTAATTTTATTATTAAATATTGTCTAAATGTCTCAGGATATCGTCTGAGTTATTTTTTCATTGGTACGAATTATTTAACAAATGGCCATCAAAAAGTAAAATCTTTAGACTTTTATTGTCACCCAAATGAGCATTGTCAGAGGGTGTGGAATATACCTGGGGTGGAATTTACAGGGGTTGAATATAGCGGGGTGGAATATACCTAGAACCTAAATTTATATGTAAATAAATTTCATGTAAATAAATTTATATGTGAATAAATTTCATGTAAATAAATTTATATGTGAATAAATTTCATGTAAATAAATATCATGTTAATAAATTTCATGTAAATAAATATCATGTTAATAAATTTCATGTAATATTTCACGTAATAAATTTAATTGACTGCGTATTGATTCTATTTTTATTCTGCTGAAATGATATTTCATTTGGAGGAAACGCTATTTCATTTGGAGGAATTGATAGTTCACTTGGAGGAATTGTTATTTCACTTTGATGAAATGTTTTTTCACTTTGATGAAGTTATATTTCACTTTGATGAAATGCTATTTCACTTTGATGAAGTTATATTTCACTTTAATGAAATTATATTTCACTTTGATGAAATTATATTTCACTTTGATGAAATGTTATTTCATTTGGAGGAACTTCAATTGGAAAAGGTATAGTACTAATCAGAAATCCTTTATTTTAGTAAGAATTGTATCGGGTAGTTTTTACTTTAGAAATAACCTGCAAGTGTATTTAGTCGTGTAGTAGTTTTTAAATTTTTACCTAATTTAATTGTTATCTTCAACTTTTGTAAAACACTATTTTTTATGAATATAAAATAATCATCCATTTTCTATTATTTATATTATTTTTAAGTAAAAAAATAATATTTTATTATAGAGATAGAACTTCAAGTTTAAAGCATTAGTTGACAGTTGTCATGAATCCCAGATTCACTCCGATGTCACAAATTAAGCACCAAAACTGCAGTAGGCTACATTAGTTCTATTCTTGGAGAACTTTCTTTTAGTTCATCTCATAGAACTTTGTAACTTATTTTATTGTCAACGTTGGCGATGTGGCATTTATTGAGAAGAAAAATAATGATCACTTCAGTTATTTTTAGTTCACGATATCACTGCTTGTTAATTGGTCGTGTATGCATTTAATATATAAAAATTTTAAACTGAAAAGAATCGGTTCACTTGATGATAAAAAATCCTTCAAATTACTGCATTTAAAATCTAAACTAAATAGATTAGGTTACAACTTAGTCATAGCTATATTTTATTCTTTAGCCTAAAAGAATAACTTCAATAAAAGATAGAAAGTATCGGTATAGCCGTATAGGTAATTACTTATTTATAAGTTGATGAAATTAGAGAAAAACGTTTGTCAGCAACTTAATGATTGTTGTCATTAAATTAAGACGTAAGATAAATTATTAGCATTTTAAAAACACAAATTTTACTAACTTCCTCATTTGGCCAATATATTGAATGAATTAAAAAAGATTATACACACAAAGTACTTCGAAAAAGAAGAGAAACTTGTCTTATCGACGAAATTAGTCGTCAGACTGATCACTATTAATTTATTGTAATTCTGAATGCCAATAATCTTCGGATAATAACTAAGACTGGTTATAGCCCGTCCAGCAAATTATTTAAATGTGAAAAAAAACAAAACAAAGAGTAAAACTATTGACATTTACCACAAAGTTGAAAACGTGTATTATAGTTTTAATAATATAGCTTATAGGCGAACAAATAATTCAAAGGTGTAAAAGAAGCGAAGTTATTTAAAATCATATCTGAAGAGGATTAGTTTAATATTCTTGTGTGAATGGTTGTCATAAATAATATTTTTGGAATTAATGAGATTTGATAAAGCTAAAGCTAGAAATCTACTTTAACCTCCAATTCGAATAGTTATTAGTTTCAATATTAGAACGACAATTGGTCAAAAGTAAATTTGCATAAAAACATACAGGAGTAAATCGTATGCAATATATACCAAGGTTTATTGAATAGAAAATTTCAAAATTATAATTATTCATTTCAAATTATAAAAATTACATGTATTCATTACCAAATGAACATTACATGGATGATACAAATGAAACTATATGTTTATACTTTAATTTAAATAATACAAAAATAATATCTAATCACTTGTCAGAAATCGGTATAAATCACCCCCACCCCCGTCCCTCCTCTAGATACACATATTATCCCCCATTTCACCCAATTACCCCAGCATTTTACCCCAGCAATAGGCTCCTCCTTCTTGGGGGATTTTTGAACGCGGAGGAATACTCTCTAAAATGCCACATGCAAAAAATAAGAAAGGTCAAAAATACTAATATAGCATATACTACAGCTGACGGATACACTTTTCCGTGATTGTACACACTAGGCATGGAGAGATGCTGCACTCTTAACTGAGAATGTGGTCGTAATTTCAAGAATGAAAGATGCAAAACTTTTCATTTTTTTTGTGTAAAAAGTAGAAAAATAGGTAGGTAGTAATAAAGAATATTAAATGAGAAAGTAGGTAGCTAATTTGAGGGATCCTGCCTTGTTTTCATTAAACTGATTCTGCAAAACAATAATATATTTATTTTTTACCTCTTTATTTGCATTATTTAAATTAATTAATAATTTATTTAAATAATTTTGTGAGCTTTCTTCCCCCTGTTTTTATTATAAAGGACCGTTTTAATTAGCCACAGACATGAAAATCGTGGTGAAACCCAATGAGCTGTCAGGTTGCTTCTGAAAGTTGCAGCATCAGATTCAAAAAAATGCCAACTCTCAATACTCTCTTGGACACATGAAGTTGCTGGAGTTGCACTAAATCAGTCAGTTTTTATTGTGTGTTGCGGGATCATTCACTTTTTAGTGACTAGTGTGTACGGGGCGTAACACATTGCTTACATCAGAAATATATTGCAAATGTGCTATATTATGCTATAATTTGCTATTTTGTAAATAATGTGCTATTTTTCTGTGGCGATAAATTAGCATCAGTTGGCATAATTTTAATAAGGCTATAACTTTTTGGGGTAACTTTCGGGGGAGCCATTGATTTGGGGTAATTTCCCTGAAAGTTACTCAAGCTAATCTTTCACAGAGCTATTCTAAATTTCTAGGTAGTTCGTTTTGAGAGTCCATACGTACATACGCAAAGCGCCAGTGCCAACGTTATAATGATTGGCTAGGATTGAGAGTGAGAGCACCGAAGGCGGAAAGTGGGTATTCAGTCACATGAGATCAGCTGAGGACAAATACAGCTTACTGCATGATAGCAGGGAAGCTGCACATTGACACCATAAGACTTTCACCTTGGAAGACAAGCAGCGTCGGTCGCCTAGCAGCGTCCATAATTGCAAATATCGATGATATGAACGTCTGGCAAAGGGAATTGGCAGTTCGAACTGGTTAGTCACTTTCTTGGTTTCAACTCCTTTAGTCATATTGGTTCCAATGTGAATCTACCTAGACTTTTAAGGTCCTCTCCAAGCAAAATTTTTTATTGCTTACATCAACGAGGCTAATGCTTATCATTTTACTGCAAACCCCATAAAATTTGATAGCATATTTTTAATTTTATATGCTTTTAATATTTTTTTAATCCAAACTCTATAAAACCTACTTTATTTCTGACTTTCTAATTTTCAGTCTGAAGAAGAAGAAGAATGCACACCATTTGTTTTGATTGTCAACTAGGTATTTGGTTTAATAAATCGGGTCTTTCCCATTTGACGACCCCCACTAGATTTAATTTAAATTAATTTTTCTTATGTGTATTTTTGTCAATAGAATCCGAAAATTGAAACCGTTTTTTGTAGAAACTAATAGTTTTTGAGATATGAGGGTTTAAAGTTATTTATTTCCTATGTATTAGTGAAGGATTGAGAACTTTGAAAAAACTCGTGTTTTCATTGAAATTACTTAAACAATATAGATTTTTTACAAGAAACTGTAATGTAGTTTGTTGTATCCGCTAGTTTGTTGTACTACGCATTCCATGATTGATTAATGACCTGGCAGGGGGGCTCGGGGGGCGGCACGCCCCCCTCGAAATACATATATCGAATATATTCCAGTTTCCGTGATATTTTCAATTTATTTCTTCAATGCTGATATATTTGTAATGGGGGGCGTGCCGCCCCCCATACCCCCCTCCCAGGTCATTAAACAATCATGAAGTGTGCAGTACAACAAACTAGTGGATACAACAAACTACATTACGGCTATCTTTGACCAATATTGGCCAAAAAGCATGAAAACACGAGTTCCCAATCCTTGAGTAAAACATAGGAAATAAATAATTTTAAACCCTCATAACTCAAACTATTAGTTTCTACATAAAAAACAGTTTCGATTTTCGGATTTTATGGACAAAAATATATATAAAAAAAGTAATTTGAATTAAATTTGGTGGGGGTCGTCAAATGGGAAAGACCCAATAAATCTATTTATTATTCGTTTAAAGGTTTAAATTTGGATAAACTTATTATAGAAACGTTTATATACTTTTAGAAAAAATAAATATCTTAAAAGAAGGCCAAAAACGGATTGTTTGTTAAAAATTTAAATTTGAAATAAAAAAAAAGTGTACAATCTTCTTTCTCAGCGTCAAGTTGGAGTTTCGCTCGATTGTTGCTCACAGAGTACTAAAAAACTTTAAAAGCAATTAATAAAATAAACACTGAACCGAAATGTACGCGGTTAGCGGAATAATGATCGCAGACCTTAGTTATAAAATATTATGTAATAAACTCATTTTTTTCCCGGAGCCTGGAGAGGACCTTAAAGGTCCCCTCAGCTTAATTTTTTTTTAATTTCTATTAATTAAAATAAGGTTCCTGATTATTAAACTGAAACCATTTCAAAATTTGGTTTTATATTTAATAACATTTATTTTAAGTCATTCTTGTGGATTTACTTCCACCCTCCGAATTTTAATCTAAGAAAAAAAATTCCCGAATAATTCAAAAACAATTGTAAAGCTTTCGGCATAATTTAAATGAAAACCTATACCGTTATTTAAATACCGTTACCCTAAAAGAAACATTAGGTACCTAAAAGTGTACCTATATACCTAATTCCCATTAAATTTACAATATCACAAGATAAAGTACGAACCAAATTCTTGTTCTTCTATTGAATCTAAAAGACATGCCGGTGTATTAGGCAGAGTTGAGATCCAGGCGCATTTGAGATATTGGCATATGAGAGGCGGAGAGTTGATTGTGGGCGTGGCGTTATTGCTGCTGTATCAAGTGTGCCACTGAGTAGCTCTGTGTTCCTGTTGATCATTGATAATGTATTCGAGGCAGAATTAATTGTGGTGGTAGAGATTTATTCGTACAGTAGAACTCCTATATAGTGAGCTTCAAATGGTTCACTATAGAGTTTACTCTACAATAGAGAGATGAATGAAGAACTTTCATTTCCATGACAGACTATAGAAAATATTCTTATTTCTTTTGTGAAATAAATTAACACTTTACTTGCCACACTCATATTTTCTCTTAGCTATATCATTTCTTTTCTCTACTAAGGTACAAAACAGTTTTTGTAGGTTCAAAATCTTTGAACATGTTATTACAAGCAATAGAAATATAGAACCAAATTAGAAATGGTTTGCAATTTTATAATGTGTAAATCATTTATAGCACGGATTTTATCATACACACATAATTAAGAGCTACTTATACGCTATCACTACCGCGGCACACTCGATACTGCATCAATAACGCCACGCCCACAACCAACTCTCCACCTCTCATGTGCCAATATCTCAAATGCGCCTAGATCTCAACTCTGCCTAATACACCGGACAGTGACGATTGAGAGACCCAAGTAGAAAATTTTTCCACAGATATAAAGTCGGACTAAAAAAAACTCTGTTCTATTATTGTTGAATGGTGTAACTTTAATTTATCGCCCACTTTCCCTAAGTTATGCAATTTACTTCTCTATACAGACAGATCGAAACTAAGGTACGGTTGTCTTTACGGTACTCATTTTAGTCAAGTTTATTTCCAAAGATTAACAACACAAAGTGTCTACTAATTTAAAAAAAAAAACGAAAAGTTCGCTAACAATATGATAACCTTTCACTCTGATAATTTGTCTGTGGTTCTCTTCTCGAATAAGCAATTTAAGATGCAAAGGAGTTACGAGTTTTCTTCATCCACCATTCATTGTAATTACTCCCTCATAACATAAGTTTCGCGTCTTAACACATTCCAAGAATACTAAGCTGTCTATGTGATCTAATTCCTCACATTAATGTTACTACTCAACGACTTGATAATTACCAAATGGAAAGTCAGCCCATCGCAATAGGTCGTTACCTTAACCCGCACAACGATATGCTCTGTGATATGCTATTTCCTAGATTATTTAAGATAATTCTCCTTGAGTATTCCTATATCCTCGTCGTTACAAAACTTCATCTGCATAGTTATTTTAACAAAGAGAATATTGGCAGTCTACTACCTTTAGAACACGTCTTTGAGGTCGCCCTTAACATCTTCTCATGATTTCGGTTATTTTGCCACTTCCAGTTATAAAACTCTAATGCTTTTAAATCTTTGCGGCATGAGAGTAAGTGATATAGTTACGAAGTGTGATAACTCCTATTATTCAATTTAATCCTTTTTCTGTCCTGTGTTCCCCTCCTATCGAAAATGGAATTTTTACGTTAAAAATAAACTTTTTAACGTACCTGTAGCTCTTCTTTTGCATCCAAATCATTTGGAATCTTATCTGTAAATGCATTACTAAAAATATCTATTGAGAGGAGATGCAGTTGGCATCATGTTTATCACTAACATTGGTAGGCCAATGAATATTACAAATAGATCTCATGCCCCAAAACTTCAAAATTTATTTATATTTAATGTATTCTTCCTCGTAATCAGCATACTAAATAACTAACTATTCTTTCATGATAGGTCACACTAAAGGTTCACCCATTGACGGCACCTCTCATGATTTGATTTCTCAGCTCTATGCTCTGAACTTTATTTTATATTTCAGTGTTATTCATTGAATGATTTCATTTTTATCTCTGTGCTATGGAGTGATTTAATTTTCTTCCCCACAAAAAAATCCGTTCCTTGAGGTGTAGTACTTCTTTGTGAAAAGTCTGTATGGCCTGTTGTCAGAGATGGGCGAAAAGTACATCGAAAGTACTTAAGTACCAAGTACAAGTACTCGTAAATCAATGTACTTGAAGTAGTTGCCCAAGTACTCAAATAAAAAAGTACTTTCAAAGTACAAGTACCAAGTACTTTCAAAGTACAAGTACCAAGTACTTTTTAGAGTACTTTAAAGTACCAAGTACATTTACTATACAATTTAAAAACTAATAATTTATACTGTGACTCTTTTCTCCGATAGTACATCATCACAGTGACTCTTTTCTCCGATAGTACATCATCACAGTGACTCTTTTCTCTGATAGTACATCATCACAGTGACTCTTTTCTCCGATAGTACATC
This sequence comes from Caprella mutica, assembly GCA_947561585.1. Taxonomy (NCBI): domain Eukaryota; kingdom Metazoa; phylum Arthropoda; class Malacostraca; order Amphipoda; family Caprellidae; genus Caprella; species Caprella mutica. Next base: position 5,298 of record CANNZV010002764.1, on the reverse strand, counting down.
ATCACAGTGACTCTTTTCTCCGATAGTACATCATCACAGTGACTCTTTTCTCTGATAGTACATCATCACAGTGACTCTTTTCTCTGATAGTACATCTTCTCAGTGACTCTTTTCTCTGACAGTACATCATCACAGTGACTCTATTTTTTTCTGATAGTATATCATCACAGTGACTCTTTTCTCTGATAGTACATCATCACAGTGACTCTTTTCTCTGATGGTACATCATCACAGTGACTCTATTTTTTTCTGATGGTATATCATCACAGTGACTCTTTTCTCTGATAGTACATCATCACAGTGACTCTTTTCTCTGATGGTATATCATCACAGTGACTCTTTTCTCTGATAGTACATCATCACAGTAACTCTTTTCTCTGATAGTACATCATCACAGTGACTCTTTTCTCTGACAGTACATCATCACAGTGACTCTTTTCTCTGATAGTACATCTTCTCAGTGACTCTTTTCTCTGACAGTACATCATCACAGTGACTCTATTTTTTCTGATGGTATATCATCACAGTGACTCTTTTCTCTCATAGTACATCATCACAGTGACTCTTTTCTCTGATAGTACATCATCACAGTGACTCTTTTCTCTGATAGTACATCATCACAGTGACTCTTTTCTCTGATAGTACATCATCACAGTGACTCTTTTTTCTGATAGTACATCATCACAGTGACTCTTTTCTCTGATAGTACATCATCACAGTGACACTTTTCTCTGATAGTACATCATCACAGTGACTCTTTTCTCTGATAGTACATCATCACAGTGACTCTTTTCTCTGATAGTACATCATCACAGTGACTCTTTTCTCTGATAGTACATCATCACAGTGACTCTTTTCTCCGATAGTACATCATCACAGTGACTCTTTTCTCCGATAGTACATCATCACAGTGACTCTTTTCTCTGATAGTACATCATCACAGTGACTCTTTTCTCCGATAGTACATCATCACAGTGACTCTTTTCTCCGATAGTACATCATCACAGTGACTCTTTTCTCTGATAGTACATCATCACAGTGACTCTTTTCTCTGATAGTACATCATCACAGTGACTCTTTTCTCTGATAGTACATCATCACAGTGACTCTTTTCTCTGATAGTACATCATCACAGTGACTCTTTTCTCTGATAGTACATCATCACAGTGACTCTTTTCTCTGATAGTACATCTTCTCAGTGACTCTTTTCTCTGACAGTACATCATCACAGTGACTCTATTTTTTTCTGATGGTATATCATCACAGTGACTCTTTTCTCTGATAGTACATCATCACAGTGACTCTTTTCTCTGATGGTACATCATCACAGTGACTCTATTTTTTTCTGATGGTATATCATCACAGTGACTCTTTTCTCTGATAGTACATCATCACAGTGACTCTTTTCTCTGATGGTATATCATCACAGTGACTCTATTTTTTCTGATGGTATATCATCACAGTGACTCTTTTCTCTCATAGTACATCATCACAGTGACTCTTTTCTCTGATAGTACATCATCACAGTGACTCTTTTCTCTGATAGTACATCATCACAGTGACTCTTTTCTCTGATAGTACATCATCACAGTGACTTTTTTTTCTGATAGTACATCATCACAGTGACTCTTTTCTCTGATAGTACATCATCACAGTGACACTTTTCTCTGACAGTACATCATCACAGTGACTCTTTTCTCTGATAGTACATCTTCTCAGTGACTCTTTTCTCTGACAGTACATCATCACAGTGACTCTATTTTTTCTGATGGTATATCATCACAGTGACTCTTTTCTCTCATAGTACATCATCACAGTGACTCTTTTCTCTGATAGTACATCATCACAGTGACTCTTTTCTCTGATAGTACATCATCACAGTGACTCTTTTCTCTGATAGTACATCATCACAGTGACTCTTTTTTCTGATAGTACATCATCACAGTGACTCTTTTCTCTGATAGTACATCATCACAGTGACACTTTTCTCTGATAGTACATCATCACAGTGACTCTTTTCTCTGATAGTACATCATCACAGTGACACTTTTCTCTGATAGTACATCATCACAGTGACTCTTTTCTCTGATAGTACATCATCACAGTGACTCTTTTCTCTGATAGTACATCATCACAGTGACTCTTTTCTCTGATAGTACATCTTCTCAGTGACTCTTTTCTCTGACAGTACATCATCACAGTGACTCTATTTTTTTCTGATGGTATATCATCACAGTGACTCTTTTCTCTGATAGTACATCATCACAGTGACTCTTTTCTCTGATAGTACATCATCACAGTGACTCTTTTCTCTGATGGTACATCTTCACAGTGACTCTTTTCTCTGATGGTACATCATCACAGTGACTCTTTCCTCTGATGGTACATCATCACAGTGACTCTTTTCTCTGATAGTACATCATCACAGTGACTCTTTCCTCTGATAGTACATCATCACAGTGACTCTTTTCTCTGACAGTACATCATCACAGTGACTCTATTTTTTTCTGATGGTATATCATCACAGTGACTCTTTTCTCTGATAGTACATCATCACAGTGACTCTTTTCTCTGATGGTATATCATCACAGTGACTCTTTTCTCTGATAGTACATCATCACAGTAACTCTTTTCTCTGATAGTACATCATCACAGTGACTCTTTTCTCTGACAGTACATCATCACAGTGACTCTTTTCTCTGATAGTACATCTTCTCAGTGACTCTTCTCTCTGACAGTACATCATCACAGTGACTCTTTTCTCTGATAGTACATCTCACAGTGACTCTTTTCTCTGATAGTACATCATAACAGTGACTCTTTTCTCTGATAGTACATCATCACAGTGACTCTTTTCTCTGATAGTACATCACCACAGTGACTCTTTTCTCTGATAGTACATCATCACAGTGAGTCTTTTCTCTGATAGTACATCATCACAGTGACTCTTTTCTCTGACAGTACATCATCACAGTGACTCTTTTCTCTGATAGTTACATCATCACAGTGACTCTTTTCTCTGATAGTTCATCATCACAGTGACTCTTTTCTCTGATAGTACATCATCACAGTGACTCTTTTCTCTGATAGTACATCATAACAGTGACTCTTTTCTCTGATAGTACATCATCACAGTGAGTCTTTTCCTCTGGTAGTACATCATCACAGTGACTCTTTTCTCTGACAGTACATCATCACAGTGACTCTTTTCTCTGATAGTACATCATCACAGTGACTCTTTTCTCTGATAGTTCATCATCACAGTGACTCTTTTCTCTGATAGTACATCATCACAGTGACTCTTTTCTCTGGTAGTACATCATAACAGTGACTCTTTTCTCTGATAGTACATCATCACAGTGACTCTTTTCTCTGATAGTACATCACCACAGTGACTCTTTTCTCTGATAGTACATCATCACAGTGACTCTTTACTCTGATAGTACATCATCACAGTGACTCTTTTCTCAGATAGTACATCATCACAGTGACTCTTTTCTCTGATAGTACATCATCACAGTGACTCTTTTCTCTGGTAGTACATCATCACAGTGACTCTTTTCTCTGATAGTACATCACCACAGTGACTCTTTTCTCTGATAGTTCATCATCACAGTGACTCTTTTCTCTGATAGTACATCATCACAGTGACTCTTTTCTCTGGTAGTACATCATCACAGTGACTCTTTTCTCTGATAGTTCATCATCACAGTGACTCTTTTCTCTGATAGTACATCATCACAGTGACTCTTTTCTCTGGTAGTACATCATCACAGTGACTCTTTTCTCTGATAGTACATCACCACAGTGACTCTTTTCTCTGATAGTACATCATCACAGTGACTCTTTTCTCTGATAGTACATCATCACAGTGACTCTTTTCTCTGATAGTACATCATCACAGTGAGTCTTTTCTCTGATAGTACATCATCACAGTGACTCTTTACTCTGATAGTACATCATCACAGTGACTCTTTTCTCTGATAGTACATCACCACAGTGACTCTTTTCTCTGATAGTACATCATCACAGTGACTCTTTTCTCTGATAGTACATCATCACAGTGACTCTTTTCTCTGATAGTACATCATCACAGTGAGTCTTTACTCTGATAGTACATCATCACAGTGACTCTTTACTCTGATAGTACATTATCACAGTGACTCTTTTCTCTGATAGTACATCATCACAGTGACTCTTTTCTCTGATAGTACATCACCACAGTGACTCTTTTCTCTGATAGTACATCACCACAGTGACTCTTTTCTCTGATAGTACATCATCACAGTGACTCTTTACTATGATAGTACATCATCACAGTGACTCTTTTCTCTGATAGTACATCATCACAGTGACTCTTTACTCTGATAGTACATCATCACAGTGACTCTTTTCTCTGATAGTACATCATCACAGTGACTCTTTACTCTGATAGTACATCATCACAGTGACTCTTTTCGCTGATAGTACATCATTACAGTTGACTCTTTACTCTGATAGTACATCATCACAGTACTCTTTTCTCTGATAGTACATCATCACAGTGACTCTTTTCTCTGATAGTACATCATCACAGTGACTCTTTTCTCTAATAGTACATCATCACAGTGACTCTTTTCTCTGATAGTACATCATCACAGTGACTCTTTTCTCTGATAGTACATCACCACAGTGACTCTTTTCTCTGATAGTACATCATCACAGTGACTCTTTACTATGATAGTACATCATCACAGTGACTCTTTTCTCTGATAGTACATCATCACAGTGACTCTTTACTCTGATAGTACATCATCACAGTGACTCTTTTCTCTGATAGTACATCATCACAGTGACTCTTTACTCTGATAGTACATCATCACAGTGACTCTTTTCGCTGATAGTACATCATTACAGTGACTCTTTACTCTGATAGTACATCATCACAGTGACTCTTTTCTCTGATAGTACATCATCACAGTGACTCTTTTCTCTGATAGTACATCATCACAGTGGCTCTTTTCTCTAATAGTACATCATCACAGTGACTCTTTTCTCTGATAGTACATCATCACAGTGACTCTTTTCTCTGATAGTACATCATCACAGTGACTCTTTTCTCTGATAGTACATCATCACAGTGAGTCTTTTCTCTGGTAAGTACATCATCACAGTGACTCTTTTCTCTGACAGTACATCATCACAGTGACTCTTTTCTCTGATAGTACATCATCACAGTGACTCTTTTCTCTGATAGTTCATCATCACAGTGACTCTTTTCTGATAGTACATCATCACAGTGACTCTTTTCTCTGATAG
>CANNZV010002763.1:0-85378 GCA_947561585.1 Caprella mutica | reverse complement strand
TACGTCATTTTGTTTCCATGCCTTACTTCCTAATTCAAACAAGTTATATGTCATTTCTAATTATCTAATTAATACTTTAATACTAATTATATTCATCTGAGAAGTAGCTCAATTGAATTCATAACGAATGATAATTAGAAAATTCATTTAAATTATCATTATCTGTGTTTTATTAGCTAAAATATGTCGAACCCCAATTACTCCGAGCTATCTCTTTCAGGGGGTTTCTGATTGCTAATGGTTAGAATACTACTGGTTTCTGCGTTGGCGGTTTCTGATGGATGGCTAGACTTGTTTCCTACTATACTTATTCCTGTTTGAATGTTACTGGTTTCATTGCTACTGGTCTGATGCTACTGCTATCTCACCCACTACTACTTCTGGTTTACACATCAGCTGATGCTATTTTAATCAACTACTTCCAGTAACACACATTCTACTAGCATATGGTTCGTCCTAATCTACACGAATCAACCTGCTGATATCTATACATCAAACTGGTCTCATCTTCAATGCCAGTTCGCATCACTACTTGATTGGATTATCATACCGGATTCTCACTCATCTAGTATAACTGAGGAAATCCAGCCTTCGTCCTAACTCTGAGTTAAATATACTCACGCTGCTCTACCTACAGTCACACAATCTTCTTGGAACTAACTTTCCTCGTGACTCCTGCTCCTGCACAATATTTGTGTGCGCTATTTCTTACCACACAAAGCTGACGAACATCCACAAGAGAATCCGAAGTCCACTCTCCTTTGCTAATTACCAAGTGATGTATTCGATATCCGCAGGTTGATTCGTGTAGATTAGAACGAACCATATGAGAATAAGGATAAGAATATTTATTGAAGAAAAGTAATAAAGAACAATTCAGTTCTACAAGCCCTTATATAATTTCTTATTTATAAGAAATTTTCGGGCAAGGATAAAAACAAGAGACAAGAAAAGTTTTACCCTGTCATAAAATATATGCGACAGTTACATAGACAGAGAAGACACACTAAAAGTTATAAAAGATAAAAAAGAATATACATAAGCATATAATTATTAATAACAAGACCTTGCGTATAATGTACTTTAACTAGTTAAGACCACCATATTTGTCAAGATAGTACTTTTTAAGAGTTGATTTAAAAATATTTGAAGAGTTAGTAGTTTTTACATTTGGAGGTAGAGACTGCCACAGTATAGCTGCAGAATAATGAACACTGTTAACGTTAACCTTTGACGACTATTTACTGGATCAGAAGCATGCCTAGTTTTCATAGGGCAAGTTGGAGTAGGTAAAAATTAGTTCTATTTCTAAACAAACACACAAGTAAAAAATATTTATGGAGATCATCTAATTTTGAAATACCAGTGATATAAAAAAAGGGAGTCAGTGTGGGCTGAGTACTCACTACCCGTGACGATCCATATTGCTTGTTTTTGGAGCTATTTTCAGTAGTCTGCTAGTAAATGTCCTTTATAAAACATTTTCACTAACTCCTGGAATATTCCCTCGACATCGTTAGGGGATCAACTAATTTTCAGTAATTCCTGGAATATTCCCTCGAAATCGTTTAGGGATCAACTAAGTTTCACTAATTCCTGGATTATTCCCTCCACATCGTTAAGGGATCAATTAATTTTCACTAATTCCTGAAATATTCCCTCGATATCGTTAGAGGATTAATTATTTTTCACAAATTCCTGAAATTTTCCCTCGATATCGTTAGGGGTTCAACTAATTTTCACTAATTCCTGGAATATTTTTCTCGATATCGTAAGGGGATAAATTAATTTTTACTAATTCCTGGAACATTCCCTCGATATCGATAGGGGAAAAACTAATTTTCACTAATTCCTGGATTATTCCCTCGATATCGTTAAGGGATCAACTAATTTTCATTAATTCCTGGATTATTCCCTCCACATCGTTAAGGGATTAATTAATTTTCTCTAATTCCTGGAATATTCCCTCGATATCGTTAGTGGATCAATTATTTTTTACTAATTCCTTGAATATTCCCTTGATATCGTTAGGGGATCAACTAATTTCCATTAATTCCTAGAATAATCCCTCGATATCGTTAGTGGATCAACTAATTTTCATCAATCCCGGGAATACCTATTCCCTCGATATCATTAAACGATAGCGGATAATGAAGGAATATATACATATCGAGGGAATATTCCGGGAATATCTCAATGTTACCTGGGTGAGGGAAATAATTACTTAAATATACTCGTAATTTAATTCCTCTACTCTACTCCCTATTTCTGTCTTTTCACTAATTCTATTCTATACGAATAATCGTCTGTCTGTTCTTGCATAATTTTATTGCCTAATAATAAGAGAGGTCAGCAGTATTTATCATCGAGTAATATTTTGTTCCAATTTCAGACCAATATGATGGATCAACTGCCCAATGAGATGGTTATCAAGATATTAGAGCATTTCGAAAGCCTGACTGATCTTCTAACTCTGTCTAAAGTGAACCATCGTTTCAACGTTCTTAGTGAACAAAAGTGCAATAGGAATCATATACTATTAAAAGTGAGTCTTTTGTATTATCATTCGTTTAAGCCATTCGCACTGAATATTTTTATATGTCAAAAGGGGTATTTTTATTATTCTGTTACATTTCACTGTACTTTAATGGTCCCCTCCACTCAAAAACTACAAACCATTTCAAATTTGGTTCTAATTTTTATTATAATATGTAATCTTAAGTTATTCTTGAAAATAGTTCTACCCTCCGAAATTCAAGCGAAAAAAAGTACGATCCATTTGCCTACAAATTCAAAACAATAACAAAGTCTTACAAAGATTTTAGACTGTTATAAATGGCTACCTATACCCAGAGATGGGCGAAAAGTACATCAAAAGTACTTAAGTACTAAGTACAAGTACTCGTAAATCAATGTACTTGAAGTAGTTGCCCAAGTACTCAAATAAAAAAGTACTTTCAAAGTACAAGTACCAAGTACTTTTTAAAGTACTTTGAAGTTCCAAGTACATTTAGTATACAATTTAAAAACTAATAATTTATACTGTTAACTCTGATAGTACATCTTCTCAGTGACTTTTTTCCTTGATAGTACATCTTCTATGTGACTTTTTTCTCTGATAGTACATCATCATAGTGACTCTTTTCTCTGATAGTACATCATCTCAGTGACTCTTTTCTCTGATAGTACATCATAACAGTGACTCTTTTCTCTGATAGTACATCATCACAGTGACTCTTTTCTCTGATAGTACATCATCACAGTGACTCTTTTCTCTGATAGTACATCATCACAGTGACTCTTTTCTCTGATAGTACATCATCACAGTGACTCTTTTCTCTGATAGTACATCATCACAGTGACTCTTTTCTCTGATAGTACATCATCACAGTGACTCTTTTATCTGATAGTACATCATCACAGTGACTCTTTTCTCTGATAGTACATCATCACAGTGACTCTTTTCTCTGATAGTACATCATCACAGTGACTCTTTTCTGTGATATTACATCATCACAGTGACTCTTTTCTCTGATAGTACATCATCACAGTGACTCTTTTCTCTGATAGTACATCATCACAGTGACTCTTTTCTCTGATAGTACATCATCACAGTGACTCTTTTCTCTGATAGTACATCATCAAAGTGACTCTTTTCTCTGATAGTACATCATCACAGTGACTCTTTTCTCTGATAGTACATCATCACAGTGACTCACTGTACACGTCCACACGCTTATAATTCGTCAATGTATTTGGTAAATATTGGTTGTGATATCTAGGTATCACAAAATAATTATATTCAATGTACTTAAATTGGTCAATATAACTCATAGTCTCTATACATGATTGTATGTCAGAATATATAAATATTCACCGTCACATAAAAGTATACAATGTCTTACAGTCTTAGTTTTCGATTCTACTGTTTGATAACTACAATTTTACTGCGTGACAAACAATTTTGCAGCATGTTGGACCTCTTCAAACTCTAGTTTTTATCCAGTTGCTGTAAATACAGTTTTGATGAGAAAAAGAAATAATTTTGTAGAGATTTTAGAACTAATCTTTTAAAATCTTTTGACTGAAAGGAAAAAATGTACTTTGCAAAGTACTTTTTACTTGGAAAGTAACAAGTACTTGTAAAAAGTACTTCTAAGTAATTATTCAAAGTACTTTTTAGAAAGTACTTCAAGTAGTACTTGAAGTACTTACTTGTTACTTAGTACTTTTACTTGGTACTTGGGAAGTACTTTCCCGCCCATCTCTGCCTATACCGACCGTTACCTAAATACCATTACTCTAAAAAAAACCTTTACGTACCTAAATGTGTACCTAAATACCTATTTGCCATTAAGTTTACGATAATACGATATAACTGCTCGTTATAGACACTTTTTCTTCTATTTAATCTTAGAAAGTCGGACAGTGACGGTTGAGTGTGAAGAATTTTTATATAATAAATTACGAAGCTTTTACATAATCGATTTCTATTCTGTTAAGAGTTAGATGTTATATGACCTTAGCTCTACAAATTTAAAGCATTTCTAGAGAAACTTTTGATTTAGGGTGGAGAGGACCTTTAACATGTACACTCATTGCTGCAAATACTTTCTAAAAATCTTAGTTTTATTTTTGGGATAATATGTCCTCATCGTGATTCAATTAAAAGTTGCTATATCAGAACTTGTTTCTAGAAATAAGTTTATAGAAACCATGAACCATTTAAGTAAAATACTAATGAGAATTTGAGGAAACTCTAATTTCACGTTTGTCTTTGAATTTTCTATTTATACAAGATTCTTGTTAGAGTATTCAGTGAATGAGTAGGTACCTATACCCTAAGGCTTGGTTAAGCCTGGTTTACGATCAGATTAATCTTCAGATCAATCGTGATACCTCAGATCGGATGAAAACTCCGTCGCATTTAGACGCATACAATTTATCTCAAAGCCATTTTGAGATAAATTTTTGAGCCATTTTTTGAGCCATTTTTGGCGCTGCAATTGGTACAACTGCCAAGATATCACCATGGATGATAATCATGAGATCGAAATCGGACAAGTGGGAAAAACAGCAACAGCTTGATTAACTTCTCTATTCAAATTTAAAGCATCTATGATGAAAACCCAATAATTTGGATGAATTATACTTTCGAAAATCGAAATGGGTATTTTCGTCGTAGGATGCATTTCACCACTTAAATTTGAATAGAGAAGTTAATCAAGCTATTGCTAAATTTCAACTAAATCCTCAAAGTGCTAAGATCCATCAAAAAAGAAAAGACAGGGATAAGAATAAACATATCGTAAATGTGATCAGCAATTACGATGCAAAAAATAAAATATCTAAATTTCGTTAATTTTCATATCTCAAATCTGAAATATTGTTGCCTAGAGTTAGCAAATTTCTAACATAAATTGTTACATTTTTTTTAAAATTGGCATTGCATTAATAAATCAATTGTTTGTACTGCCAACAAAGAGAACGGTTAACATTGTGTTACAGTTTTGTCTTGTTTCAGTGAATTTATACATGAATGTTAACATTTTTTTTCTATAATATGTTAATAGCTTGTTTTTCTTTACTGTCTACACGAGCATTTAAAATATTATCTTTTTGTTTAAGTTTGAATATTCTATTTTTATTTCCGAAAATAACCAGCTCAGTAAAAATTACATTATACTAAAAAAATTAATTTTATATTTACTGGTTTTATTTGTAATTTTCAAAAAGTTATAGTTATAATATAAATTATATCTCTTCTATTTTCAATCGACGACGAATTGTCTGGCGACGAATTGTCTGGTGACGACTTGTCTGGCGACGAATTGTTCGGCGACGAATTGTCCTAGCACTGTAATAACAAAGTAACACTTCTTCATTGTATCCGATGTCACAATTTTTTTATAGACGTAATTGTTTTAGGGCCCAATTGTCCTGGATCCAATTTTCGGTTGCCCAATTGTCGGGATCCAATTGTCTTGGGCCCAACTGTCGGTACTCTCTTTCCTGCATTGGAGTCTTCAATAGCATTCTTTAACACATTAATTGACTACGAAAAGATTAAGTGTATTATTTCTTGATAAGGTAGTACAAATATATACATTATCAATACTTAAAGGTCCTCTCCAGGCTCCGGGAAAAAAATGAGTTTATTACATAATATTATAGAACTAAGGTCTACGATCATTATCCCGCAAACCGCATACAATTCGGTTCAGTAAATATTTTATTATTTGCTTTTAAAGTTGTTTAATACTCTGTGAGCAACAATTGAGCGAATCACTAATCTGACGCTGAGAAAGAAGATTGTACACTCTTTGTTTTGATTGTAAATTTAGATTTTTAAACAAACAATGAGTTTTTGGCCTTCGTTTAAGATATTAATTGTTTCCTAAAGTATATAAACATTTCTATAATAAGTTTATCCGATTTTATACCTCTCCACGAATATTAAATAAATTTATTAAACCTAATACCTAGTTGACAATCAAAACAAATGGTGTACATTCTTCTTCTTCTGACTGAAAATTAGAAAGTCGGAAGTAAAATAGGTTTTGTAGAGTTTTGATTATAAAAATCTTTAAAAGCATATAAAATTAAAAATAAGCTTTAAAATTTTATGGGGTTTGCAGTTAAATGATAAGAAACATTAGCCTTGTTGATTTAAGCAATAAAAAAATTTGCATGGAGAGGACCTTTAAACTAGAATTAAATAGAGAAATTGCGTAGTATTTTATATCACGTTAATACCACTGTTTTATCGTACATACAGAGCTATAAAATTCAACTATTTTTGCATTGTATAAAAAATGATTCCATTATAAAAAATGATTCATACAATTTTTATTCCATAATTCTGGAATCCTATTGTATCTATATATATGAGTGATAGCTGATACTTTACTAAACTCAAAGTGTCTACAGTTTAAATGACATTAATTGAAAATCGAATGTAGTCCTATTTTGACATATAAATAAATTAGTCATTCTTGAAGTTGTTGCTTTCTCGAGTCAATATTGTCTTTTACACATCTTTCTTTACTTTGTTTCCTGATGCTAGAACCAGATGCAGTAGTTTAAAACGAAAGGGATTCATCGTTTAATAAATTACTCAAAACCAGTCAGGACTGCTTGATGATAATCTATTTTAAAATAGGGTAATATGGCATGTGGTTCTTAATAACTAATTATATTGGAAATACTGATACCTAACCAGTATGACTTGTTGGAAAATTATGACTATTCTTACAATGCATGCTCAATTAACTAACAATTTCGCTGTAAAATATAGTTGTTGCTTAAAATCTGTTTCTCTAACCATTCTATTCACCAACAGGATTTTGAAATTGATGCCTACTCCGATGAAGAATTTAAGAGGAAAGTAGAGAAAGAAATTAATAAGTGCAGGGATTTAAAATCAGTGATTTATTCAACTTCCAATCGAAATCAGACTACGCGATTGGAGGATTTAATATCACCTATGTTAGTAAATGCGTTCAAAGCGACGAAGATGATATGGTTAGTTCCTGAGCGGAGATTCAAATAGTAAACATGTTAATGCTATTCTTAATTGTATAATTCAGGAATTAAATGTCCTCTTCTTCTCCGAATTTTCTTCTCCTCTTCTTTTCCAAAAAATAATTTTTTTTTCTTTCATCATTATTTTTCTAAATCTAGATTCTAGAAAAAGAGATTTCGTGGATTTCTTAAAATTGTAATACACTGTTGTTATTTATAAATTAATGAATTCAAAGGAATAAGTATGTATCTATTTTTTAAATATATTGGCACCATGTAATTTGTTTCAGATTTGTATGACCTTTAAAGGTTCTCTCATAGCCCCGAAAAAATATGAATTTATTGCATAATATTATACAACTAAGGTCTAGCCGTCTATGATTATTTATCTGTAAAGCGCATAAAAGTCAGTTCAGTATAAGACAATTTATATGCTTTTTGAGTTGTTAGTACTCTGTGTGCAATAATTGTACGAAACACTATAATAAAACGCTGTAGAAATAGATTGTTCACTACATTCTTTCTTTTGATTTTCAATTAGATTTCTATTAAGAGAAATTGCATGTTCATTCCTAGTTCAAGCTGTAAGTTACTTCAAGTTTATAAACCTTTCAATAAGTTTATCATATTTTATTCCTTGATACTCGAAGATTTAAATTGGATTGATTATACCTTCCTAGGTAAAATTCAAAACATACGGTGTACCCCGCGCAAAAAATGGATATTCCCAAAACCTTCTCGGAATATTCCCAAGGAATATTCCATGATGATCATTTTTTGATATTCAGGGAATGCAGTTTTTTGACACTTTTATGGAATAGTCCCATAAATCACAAGGGAAAATCTAGGGAATCAAGGAAACGAAGTTCAATGGAATAATGAAGGAATGCCAATGGAATAAGACATCCAAAGTAAGAGGGAATATTGAAAGAATACCTATGGAATAAGACAACTAAAGGAAGAGGGAATATTGAAGGAATACCTATAGAATGAGACATCCAAAGTAAGAGGGAATATTGAAGGACAACCTATGGAATAAGACAACTAAAGGAAGAGGGAATATTGAAGGAATACCTATGGAATGAGGCATCCAAAGTAAGAGGGAATATTGGAGGAATACCTATGGAGTAAGTCATCCAAGGGAAGAGGGAATATTTAGGGATTACCCATGGAATAAGTCATCCAAAGGAAGAAGGAATATTGAAGGAATAACAATGGAATAAAACATCTAAAAGAAGAGGCCACGATGAAGGAATATCAATGGAATAAGTAATTCAAAAGGAAGGAATAAATGAAACTAAATAACTTAGACTACGAGTGGCCGTGTAACACTAATTACTTGAGTGCATAGCTCAGTTGTCACATAGCTAGACACCAAGAAGTGTACCGTGAACAAATAACTTTGTTTTAAAAATCTACGAATATTAAAACTTAAATTTCAGGACACATTATTAAAATCTAGGCATTTTCACAATTGCCCCTTTGTACTGGTATGGAATAAAAGAAGCTAAACATACGTTAATCATTTTATTAAAATATCAAATCGCACATGATTTAGAAAGGGATTAAATTAACTAAACATGAATTAATTCCTGTGTAACTTTTTTACATGTTATAAAGGCTCAATCTATTAGCTGTCAGTAATTTTCACTCGATATTTCTCACTTATTCTATGGCGCCATGGTTGTACTTTTCACTTGCAAAGTTTTCAATTTTTAGTTAAGAAAGGCTCACAGGTTTCATTCACCATCACCTTCTCATTTTCCTCTTCCATCTGTTAATGCAGTCAACACTCAACAGTGCTATCGTCTCTTTTTGCAAAATTATTGACCACTACAATCGATTGGTGGTAGCGTAGCTTACATGTGCCACTTTCCTGTGTGACAACTATATAGTACAAAGTCTTTTGTATTTGGTTCTTTACTTAAGGAGGAGCAAATTTTTTCAATCGAGCAATTAATTTTGTCATTAATCTTAAATTCCTTCATATTGAATATACTGGTGTCAGTGCAGCTATAGTTTTAGAGCAAGCGCTTCATACTATATAGTACACACAATGAAATGAATAGGACATGTCTCTAGATTTGTAACTTCTTAGCCAACCATATTGCCAGAAACTGTGATAGTAGTACCTACGGAGAAATAAAATAATTAGTCATCATTTATCAATAACCTGTATTCAATTAGTTAATCCATAAATTAAATAAAAACCTAAGTGAAATTATTCTTTCAAATTTTAAAAGAGGAAAAAGTAGATCTTAAAGGGAATACAGATTTAGATAAGAAAAAAGTTTTGAGAAACAATATGGGTAAAAAATAAAAAAATTCAAATATAAGTAAAACAAGAATGAACGAAGAAAAGCTACTATGAATATTTTTAACACTGAAAACCATTATTGGCACTTTTAAAATTTTACTATTAAACTCTAATCAGTTAAAGAACAGGTCACTGAAGAAATAATTTTATGAAATTTTATATTTCACTTACAGAGGCTAGAGAATGTGTATTGTTTAACCTAGGTTATAGCTAAATATTAATAAACATTTCATAATATAAATTAACATAGTGAATCCATTTACAATCAAAGTATAAACTAAGTATACATATGAATAGTTATAGGCCTACAAACTGAAATAGTACGGTAAAGATAGCTAGGGTAAGTAGGGTCACGCAGGTATATTACGGCACTTTAATTTTTAATTGCGTTCTTCTCAAGAGAGTCTAAAAACATTCTGAACCGAATTAACATTAAAATGTTGCATAGCTAACAAAAGAAGCTTAGTGCATGCTGTAATTTGTTAATCTAAGTTTTTAACGTGTGTTTTGAAGCTATGATGTGTATGTTGTTAGAGGCCACAGTTAGTTAGTGTGCCGCAATTTAACTACTTGACCCTACTCTTATTTCGTTATCACCAAATATAAATATTTAACTTTAAACAAAAATTTAAAATAGTTGAGTGATAACTGCTGTTGATAAAATATAAACAATGGTGTACATTCGTTAAACATTTGCAATCACAATACTAACCTCTATTTTTCTTGAATTGACACTAACTTAACGACTGTCTCTTATAGCCCGTCTATAACGTCTGAACTGCACTGCTGCAAGGCGAAAACTAAATTGGATAAAAATTATTCTGGGTACCTGATTCGCAACTTTTACTAGTTTTTGTAGGTACTACTAATTTCTAATAGGGAGCCAGCATTTAATTTGCTCATACGAAACTCCATTCATTTAGATCGATATTTTTAATTCACTTGGTGGTTTAGTATCTGCTTAAGAACAAAATGCCATATCGATGACGTTTTGAAATACAAGAGACTGGAAGAAGCAACCAGAAAGGAAAGTGAATTTTAGAAGAAGTCTCTTCAGAAGTCAGTGACAATGCTCATGGATGCAGAAAAGCTCTGCGAAAGAGTTTTGTATGAATGGAAGATGAAAATGGAAGGACATACCAAACACGGAAATCTAACACCTCATAGACATAGTTGAAGTAGCGTTAAAAATTATATATATGATAAAAATTAGAAGAGAACATATGAAATCTAAATTACAACAGTTCATCTTACAAACCCACGTTTCTTTGTTTTCAAATTAGACAACCAAAATCTAAGGAAATAGAAAAAATCATCGTTCGATTCAATTGACATTCCTTTGTTGTTTGAAATACATATTTTAAATTTCCCATCTTCCAGAAACATTCCTTCATATTACCCAATGGGATATATTCCTTATCAAAAATATTGAAATAGTTCCAGGGATATTCAAAAGTATTTCAGGAAGTAAAATTTTTCATTCGATTCCTGTTACATTCCGTCATTGTTTCACTAAGAATACTGTAGATCCCAAATGTTCCAGGGATATTCCTTCTTTTTATTTTTGGGAATACTATTATACGTAACTAGCTTGATAATTCTTGGATTATTTATGGGATATTCAGAATGGAATACTATCAAAAATATATATTCCAAGAATATTCCAATTTGTTTCGCATGGAATACTATAGAAATATGATATTCCCTGAATATCCTAGGATGATATCTGACCGAATACTGTAACTCTCCAATATTCCTGGAACATTCCCTCGTATAAGAATTTGAATACTATCCAATATTATTGTTACAGGAATATCCCTTCTTCATCAAACTGTGAGTGCAGATTAGGAGGGAATATTGTAGATATTAAGGGAATATCCCAGGCATAAAACCTTCTTGCCCGGGACATTCTTATACTTTGGATATAAAATTGGCAAGTCGGAAGACAAACGGCTATTGTAGAGTTCTGATTATAAAAAAATTTTAAAAGCATATAAAATTAAATCTATGCTATCAAATTCCATGGGGTAGCAGCAAATTATAAGAAACATAAGCCTCGTTGATTACTAGGAGGGGGCCATGGGGGCTCTATCCTAAAGCTGTTTGTGGTGAATGGAAGAGAATGGGGGTGGCGTCGTTTGGGTGCCGAAATATTGTAATTTGGATTATGCATTGTCTTTTTTTTTACCATATTTATAATTTTGTTAACGCTACTTGGAATTTTAGAGGATAGCGCTAGGGTTATGCTCTTAAACTACGAGGTATTAGATTTTGAGTTAGGTAGACTCCTAGGCTTCATTTACTATCACCTCTTCATTTTCCTCTTCTATCCTTGAGTGCAGCCACCGGTGTTTGTGTCCCTTTTCGTCACATTACTTAGTAAGTGACTGCATTCACAGAGTAGCTTTTTGCATCCATACGCATTGTCACCGGCGAAGGTAGATGACGTACTTAGCTCATGAAATCGCTCTACTTTCTGACTGCTTCTTCCAGTCACTTGTACTTAATTTCCTTTTCCTTTCTCTGCTTTGGTTCCAAAGCAGAGAAAAACACAAACAAAAATTAAATTCAAAAGAAATATTTCTAAAATACGTTTCAGTATACTATAATTCATTAAATTCTGTAATGCAATCTTCATTAATATAGAATATGATACAAATTCAAATAGAATTTGAGTGGAGGAACTGATGGAGAAGGGTTTAAGATGAGGTACATCAAGTTTAGATTTACAAAAAGGTATCCACTAGATAATTCTGATGGTGAAAATGTAATGCTTATGACTTCTATCCTACCATGAAATTAATAAGATATGGTTAAAATAAATTATCGAGAAGTTACTTGAGATACTCTGGTTTTTAATTTCTATTATGCTGTGATATAACAAGAAAATGCTAAACAAGTACGAATTGCCACACGAATTTTTTTTAAAGGAGGCAGAGTTAAGAGTCAAACTGACAAAGTCATGAGAATTAAGGAAACTCACCAAATTATTACTGAAGCTATTGAACCCATAAAGAGGCTTATTGATTACTCAGTACTTATATATGGATTATATTTTTTAATTATCAATAAGATATAATATACGTTTTAGTTGCCAAGTACATGTCAAAAGAAAAATATTGTACAGAATTTTCTTTGCCTTCTGGTCATATATGGTGCAATTTTTCACATTTTTCTAACAAGACACATATTGATCCCATTTTTAACGGTTGGAAATTGATATAAATCTATATTTATACATAACCTTATGCATAAGTAAAAGTTTCAACACACTAATATTAATAGAAATTCGTACCAACTTCCATATCAATAAAAAACATCAACCTGTCAACTTGTGTTGTTTTAGGAATTTCATATTTAATTAATGTCTCACAATGTGTGTTTTTATTAATTATCTGATATTTCTTCTAACAAAACACTTGTAGTGTGTGTGTGATTTATTATGTCAATTTTGACATTATTATTAATTGTCTACAGTGTTTTTTTTTCTTTTGAAAGACTTTGAGCCCCCACTAGAAATATTTGAAATAAGAATTTAGAGGAAACAAATATATTTTCTTGAAGATATGGCTTGGTACTTACATTTCATTTAATACAAACTTATTTGAAACTCATTCAAAATACATCTAAAGGCTATCTACAGAAGGTGTTGGAAATGGCCGTCGGAATCCTGTTGTCAAAGTCTTGCGCGCTTCAAGACGCTGTTCGAGTCTTCGTCACCTTCTCAAATTATTGTTACTGCGTCATAATTTGCACCAAATAGCTTCACACACTAAATTCTATCATATCATGAATGGATTCAGGTTTCTGCGAATACAAAATATTTTGTGCTGTAGCCCAGTAATGGAAATCAACAGGATTGAGTTCTTACTGAGTGTCTCTTCTGGTAACTCGTCCTTGAATTTTTCCTTCAAGAACTGCTTAGCCATTCTTGTACAATGAGATCGAGCACCATCTTGCATACAACAGTGTCTGCGTCATATTGCAGTGGCTCAAAAAAGTTTGTCACACTTTGTCTTTCAGCAAAGCCATGTTATATGTAGGAACCATTAACAGAGTCACAAGGACCGCCGTCATCGATGAATGTTTGGACAATAGAATTGTCTGTCCACAATCAGCTCAAGCATTTTTGAAGGATTCAGAGATCTAATATTTATTAGAAAAACATTTAGTTTATGTTGTTTTCTAGCCACCGTAGAAAATTTCCCTTTACTAATTATCCTCTCCTAATGTACCAGCCATCTTCTCAATTTTCCTCAAAATAATAAATAATTAATGATAAATAATATTAAAATAAATAATTACCGTTCGTAGATATAGAAAACGGAGAAAATTTTCTGTGATTATTTTACGGTAAGACTACCTGAAAAAACATCAATATTATAATTCAGATGAGGTTATTTGAAAGCAATTGGTTCAGAAATACAACATGTCACATCTTAGGGTAAGTTCCGTGTTATCGCACCGTTCCACAATGTCGAACACGTAAAAATCTATATGTAATATTCATCATTTAATTTTTATTTCAATTGGTATTCATGATACCAATTAGAATTGAAGTTAAATAATAATTATAAGGCGGCCTGGAGGAGACAGATCAAATCCGCTTGGAACAGAGCATCCAACACGGATGCTAAGAGTGCTTGGGACAATTACCGAAGACTTAAGCGTGCATATAAATTTATGATTCGTAGAGATAAAGGAGCTCCTGGCGGAACTTCTGCAGCAGTTACGAAAACATACACGATTCCAACAGAATCGGTTAGTTACTCAAAGGAGTAAGGAAGGTACAACTGGACGTTTTACAGAAAACTGACGGCACGTACACTTCTAGCTCTAGTGAGACCCTAGAGTTCATGATGTCCGTGCACTATCCCGGTAGTGTAAGGATAGACCATAACTCATCCTTTACCATGCCAAAATTGAGCTGGTGCGACCGGCAATTCGATCACTTCATTACGGAGGAGAGAATTGCTAAGTCTACCAGGTCTTTTGACAGTTATAAATCACCTGGTGGGGATATGGTCAGTCCTGTTATGCTCCAAAGGGCGGGTCATGCTTTGGGCAAAGTTCTGGTTCGACTTTTTCGAGCTAGTCTCTGCCTGAGTCATGTTCCTGATACCTGGTGCAACGCGAGGGCTGTCTTTATCCCGAAACCAGAGAAACCCTCGTATCTGAAGGCTAAGTCCTTTAGGCCGATCACTCTGACCTCTTTCTTCCTGAAAGTTTTGGGGAGACTAGTCTACTGGCACCTGAATGAGTGCATTGGCGGACTCAACCCAAAAATGCACTTAAATCAGTTTGCTTTCAAATTGGGCCACTCGACTGATGCAGTTCTGCATGCTGTTGTTCAAAAAGCTTGAAAAAGCAGTGTTCAACAAACAACTAGCCCTTGCCCTGTTTTTGGATATTGAAGGTGCCTTTAGCAACGTCTCTCTGGCGGCTATAAGGTCCGCTTTATTCAATGCAGGAATAGAGATACACCTGGTCACTTGGATCATGGGGATGCTTAAGAGCCAAAGAGTCACAGCTACTCTTGGTCATTATAGCATCTTGGTTCGTTTGACTAGGGGTAGACCACAAGGAGGAGTTCTCTCACCACTCTTATTCAATCAGGTGATGAGTGAACTTCTCAGGAAACTGACTAATGTGTCGGGAGTTTATGCACAGGCTTACGTTGATGATACTCCTGCTATCAACTGGAATAGACTCCTTTACTATTAGTGAACGAGTTCAGGAAGGTTTGATGACTGTTGAGGATTGGGCCAGAGAATCTGGACTATCCTTGTGCAGCAATAAAACCTTTGCTACTATGTTTACATGGAAACGCAAATGGAAGTATCGCCCCCTAATACTTATGGGACAAGAAATTCGGATTGTGGACAGAGTAACTTACCTCGGAGTGACCCTGGACTCAAAGCTGAGCTGGATCCCCCATATAGTTGACAAGTCTGCTAAAGCCAATAGATGCCTCCTTCTGTGTAGGCGAGCAGTTGGACAGACCTGGGGGTTTCTCCGAAGGTCATGATGTCGATTTTCACCACCATGATTCGACCTATTATGAGCTACGCTGTTATGGTTTGGGCGGCGGGGCTGGAGACTCGGACATGCGACCTGAAGCTGTCCACACTGCAGCGGAAGGCTTGTATTGCCGTTTCATCGGCCTATCCTGGAACGCCCACAGCCGCACAAGAGATGCTCCTCGGCCTGCCACCTCTGACTTCTTTTCTCAAAGGGACAGCGGTGTCAGGTGCTTTTCTGTTGTTAAACCGATGTGTAAACGCCCTGAACTCTCTGGAGCAGCTGGTTAACGTCACTCTTCAGTGGGTTAAGGCTCACGTTGGTACCATTGGTAATGAAACCGCCGACTTCCTAGCGAAGGAAGCAGCGAAGACCTCATTTGAAGGATCCGAACCCTTTCTACCAGTGCCATACAGTGCATTTAAACTTTCAGTTTTCCGGTGGATTGCGGATAACTCCAGAAGAAGATGGGCCAATCTATCTTCTTGTAGACAGACCAAAGAGATCTTCGAGCAGCCTCTGGATAGGAGAGGCTGTCTAAGACTCTTGTCGTTGACCCGTAGGAAACTTTGTCTTACCCTACAAATTTTAACAGGGCACGGAAACTTTTGATCCCATAACAGGATTACTGGAAAATGGACCAATGACACTTGCCGACGGTGTGGTCTTGCCCCAGAGACAAGGACTCACATGGTTGAAGAATGCCCTTCTTATCACAGGACTAGGGACTCTACTCTGGATGGATTCTAACGGACCTCCACAGAATTACTAGGACTCTCAGCTTTTCGCATCTTTCTACCTTTCTTGAAAGAATTGGGAGGCTGGCAGATTTCAACGACTAGTCTCTAGATCGGTTCAATGAGGATTTAGTACAAATGGGCACACCTGCGGCCTGAGTGCTCATCCGCTTTCACAACGGCGAGCGGGGATCCTCCCATTAATAATAATAATAACAACAATAACCTACATTGCACTCTATGTAATAAGGTAGAAGTCGGTAATAAATACAGTTTGATATTTTAACTTTCTTCTGAAAATATATCTTCAATATAGATACATATTTGACATCGAATTTGCTGTCTATTTCATTACTAAAACTCTTTCGTTTATATCTCTTTTTCATTTAGTTGAGCGTTGCATCGCTAATCTAAAAATGTATCTGAGCGAGGATTTGTCTCTATATTTGGTTACTTTTTTAGAAATAATAAATGAAGATTCTATATGTCATTTAGAAAGAGTTCTGATGCAGTATAATGGTATCAACATTCCATCAAAAAACTTTCCAAATATCTTCAATTTAGATATGTATTTTATTTTGCATTTGCCCTCCATTCCATTACTAAAACCCTTTCGTTTATATCTCTTTTTTATTTCTTTGAGTGTTGCATCACTAATCTAAAAAGGTATCTGAACGATACAGAGGGATCTATTTTGTTTCTTTTTTTCGACATCGAAAGTGTAGAGCACGTGCTATCGTTTAGAAATATAATTGACGACTATGTTTTCTGGGAAGTGGTGTGTCTGGGACTCGGTCATCCTGGATGCATATTAAATTGATTCTGGTTTGATATAATAAGCGACTATGAGACACTGAATATTTTATAGTGAATATGAAATGAAATTGACGTCAGGTTTCGATATATTTCGATAAATTATTGATTTTATCTCACACGATTCAGGGCATTATGAATATGTACATTTTGAACGGAATTCAATAATATAATAGATATCAAATTAGGTACATTGTTTCGATACAATTAGGTAGATATCAGAATTGATTATAAATAACACGAAATATATTTGGTAGCTATTCTAAAACAGAATTAAGTAATATAATATATATCTAATTACTGATGTTGTTTCGATACATTTAGGTAGATATTAGAATTGATCATAAATGTTACGAAATTTTATGTATCTATTCTAAAACGCAATTCAATAATATAATATATATCTAATTACAGGTGTTGTTTCGATGCCCATTAAACGATTTCTGAATAGAAAATTAACGATGCAGACTAGAGTGAAGATTTTTGGATACTGACGGTAGAAGTAAATTAGATATAGATGCATTCAGTAAGATATCTAATTTAAGTGTATTTCACATCTATTAGCGGCATGTGCTACCAGCGCAACAAATTAGACTCAACCCGATATCGAATAGATTCGGACATGTTTGCTGGGTAAACTGAAGATTCATTGCGGAGCCTCTCCAGTAAAAAAACTAAACCGAGTGTTGTATCAAGACAATAAAAAAGCTTTAGGAGACTTTTAGGCTTCTGTCTTTAGTATATCTGGTACAATATTTTTGTGTCCTAGAATTCATTTGGATGAAGTTTGCAACGTAAAAAGCAGACTATGTTCATCAAACATTCTCACAATGAAAATATTAAGTATTATATATTACTGTCCGATAACTAGGATTATAGGTACTCTGCATGATAGTTGAGGAATTCAAAACCGTTCACATGCCTTCATTTTCAAATTGCATAATTAGGATAATAGTGCACTGGACAGTATTTAAATTTTGGCCCAAAGGCACGGGATTTTATAGCTGAATCCTAATTTATTTTGCTTATTCAGAAAATGGAATTCATGTTTCCCAATATCAGGTCAAACTTCTACGCTATGGAAGGTAGAGAAAAATTGAAAATTTTATATATGATGTCAAAATATTGCATTCTATCTAATGTATTCATAATGGTGACCGGACCAGAAATAAAAGAATTAATATGTATTATGTAAAAATAAATAAAATATAGGTATAAATATATATGATGCCCCAATTGATTGCAAGTTCTTTGTTTATAGTTGATTGATGAAGGAAAAACACAATAGCTATTTATATTACAACCAGTTTATTTAATTTATTTCTCAAGATTACGGAGCCTGATACTAATCATTGGGGTCTAAGTTATTTTTATAACTTTATATTCGCTAGCACAAATCATAAATCATGCAGCTAGTGATTAATATAAAGCTGTCATAGTGCTATGTGCAGCATTAATAATTTCAAAACTAGTTCTCATTGTTTTACATTGTTTTCTATTTTGCATGTGTGTTTTTATCTATGTCGGTTTCATTAATTGCCTAATTTTAATTGTGCATTTCTTTCGGGTGCGCTTTACTAGGTGCCCTTTTATGACGTAACCCATTTAAGGTTCATTGAGGCCATCAATATTATTATTATCATCATTATTTTCGGGGTTTAAAAGTTTTCCCTATCCACTACGAGGTGGTCCAAGAGACATGAAGAGAAGAAGGCCTCGTAGAAGAAGGGACAGTAAAATTACGCTCCATGCATGTTCCCCCTAGTTCTATGGGAGTTGCCACTGGGTAAATTGCCACTGGGGGAACAACGGGTGAATTGCCACTGGGCGAACTGCCCATGTGGGGGGATTGCCACCAGGGGAACTGCCCATTTGGGGGAATTGCCACTGGTTGACCTGCCAATGTGGGGAATTGTCACTGGGTGAATTGACACTGGGTGCCGATGATACCTTAAACTGTTAAACCCTTTAAAATTTACAGTGATAAAGTTCCTTTCAATATGTCCTTATTCGACATTCGTGCTATCTCTATCCATCATTTTTGGCTGTGAAGCGCCCCTCCCCCATCTTATATTGGTACACCGACAAAAATTGGACAGAAGACACAATCAAGAAATGTTACTTTTTTATTACTAGGGCAGTGACAATATTATCTTTGAAATATGCTTTATAGTCTCTAATTTCTTAAAATTATAATCCGAAGCCCAATTGTCATGGGGCCCAATTGTCCTGGGCCTCAATTGTCCTAGGCCCAACTGTCGGTGGGCCCAATTGTCGGTCCACGCTTATATTAAGGGAGGGGGGTACACCTAATCACACGGGGCGAGTGTGTGTTTAGTTCCTCCATCTCGTGTACGTAGTGATGCAGTCAGTGAGAGTTGTTTACCCAGTGACAATTCACCCAGTGGTAATTCACCCACATGGGCAGTTCACCCAGTGGCAATTCACCCACATTGGCAATTCACCCACATGGGCAGTTCACCCAGTCGCAATTCACCGACATTGGCAATTCAGCCATATGGGCAGTTCACCTAGTGGCAATTCACCCACATGGGCAGTTCACCCAGTGGCAATTCACCCACATTGGCAATTCACCCACATGGGCAGTTCACCCAGTTGCAATTCACCGACATTGGCAATTCAGCCATATGGGCAGTTCACCTAGTGGCAATTCACCCACATGGGCAGTTCACCCAGTGGCAATTCACCCAAATTGGCAATTCACCCACATGGGCAGTTCACCCAGTGGTAGTTCACCCAGTGGCAATTCACCCACATGGGCAGTTCATCCAGTGGCAATTCACCCACATTGGCAATTCACCCTCATGGGCAGTTCACCCAGTCGCAATTCACCGACATTGGCAATTCAGCCATATGGGCAATTCACCTAGTGGCAATTCATCCACATGGACAGTTCACCAAGTGGCAATTCACCCACATGGGCAGTTCACCCAGTGGCAATTCACCCAAATTGACAATTCACCTACATGGGCAGTTCACCCAGTGGCAATTCACCCACGTGGGCAGTTCACCCAGTGGCTATACCCCCACATGGGCAGTTCACCCAGTGGCAGTTCACCCAGTGGCAGTTCACCCAGTGGCAATTCCCCCAGTGGCAATTCGTCGTGCACCGTTCCCCCAAATGTCCTGTTTAAAAGTAATTTCCGTGTTATCGCACGGTTCCATATTTTCGGACACGTAAAAATATATATTTAATAATCATTATTTAACTTTTACTTCAATTGGTATCCATGATATCAATTACAATTAAGGTTAAATAATTATTATTGCCTTCGCAGAATGCGGAAGGATATATTTTACGCGGCATTTATTTATTTATTATCTTGTTATTCGTATAATTCAAAAAGTATTCAACCAAATTGCCTGAAACTTGGTAGTCGTCCTAGTCGACATGGTCATAGTCCAGAATCCATCTGGTAGATTTTGGGTGCGATCCAGTCAAAGGTCAAGGTCATTTATAACTATCACTCAAAAAGTATTCAACCAAATAGTCTTTAATTTGGCGGGACGATTGTTCTTCATACAGGAACTATTTGATTAGATTTTGGAGTGAAATGGTCAAAGGTAAAGGTCAAGGACATTTATTCAAATTATTGGATGGTCAAGGTTATATGCGGTGGCGAAGGTGTGCCAACTATGAGCTCACGTCATCTAGTTATATGTACTGCATTTTCTTACGTTTCCGAAAATGAAGAACACACCAATAATTTGGAACTTAGTACCCTACTACCAAACATATTCAACAGAGCATAAAATTACTTTTTGATCAATGCAACACAGAATTACACATGGTGTCCAACAAAAAAAATGTACCCAACTTTTGAATTAATATAAATATGGAAATTATAAATAAACTAGTGTATTTTCCCGTTAAAAATAACGGTCATCATCTATACCAATTTATTACCAGTTATTGAGTTACATTTAATGAATTAAATCAAAAAAAAATTCTGCATAGTCTAATTATTTTATACATAAAAAACCTTTAAAAATTGAGTAAAAACAGGGGAATTAAAATATTAAGTCAATAGATTCCCGTGTGTATCATAGTTACATTCTTTATGATTAAAATTCGTCGTGTATAAGCCATAGAGTTATGATAAACTACTCTAGAGAGAGCAAGGTACATTAACTTAACAAGGTATGCTACGCCTTGATACGAATTTTAGACTCCTCTGCGCATAAACAAATACGCACATACGAACACACGGCCGTGTGCCCCTGCAATAATAGATACAGCGACTTAATTAGTTATTTGTATATAAGAATTTTTGCCATGGTTGTTTGTGCTGTGTGCGGATGCAATGAATAAAGTGTAATTGTTCTGATTAAATTATTTAGGTTTTCTAAAAATGTAGGAATTAGGAAGAAATAGACAGGATAAGAAGAGACAGGATCGACAGCTCTTACATAAACGTACTTTGAAGAAAAACAATACGTTTTTCCCTATTAAACCTTACTAAAAAATATATGAAAAGTTTTCACAATGCTGAATATAGCCAGTTTATTCCAAAAAAACAAGTTGAAAGGCATTTTATTCTAAAAAGAATGAATAACAGACCTTGTTTCTATGTAAAAATAATTATCATGGGGCACACGGCCGCACACCAGCCAGCGTCTTTCACAACAAAACTGTAATCATCTTGATATGAACCTGCGCAATACTCTACCTAGTAGTTAATATACCTTGAGAGAGAGGTAGTGTTGCAGCGATTGCAGGACGCTAAGGAAGACGGTGTAAAACCTTATTTTGTTTCAGTTATATCATTTCTCCAATAAATTTTGTTTCAGTTATATCATTTCTCCATCAGATTTTGTTTCCGTTATATCATTTCTCCATTAAACTGACGTTAGATTGCCAGTCACGTGACCCAAAAATAAGGATTTTAGCGTCCCGCAAGACGCGATATTATTTTGGCCACTGACTCACCACTTGGTATAAGCAGACACCAAATAAATAAATAAACACACTAAGGAAATTATTAGTATAGATAATGAAACTTAAGTAATGACGGTGGTATAATGGATACAAGTGAAAATATCTAATTTATAATTTTACTTCAACTCTAGTTTTTACTTATTTTTAAATTCATTATTTTTATTAATTCAAAGTTGAGCACACTTTTTTGTGGGTCACCCTGTAGAAATCAAAGTATTGAAATCAAAGAGTTGAAATTTGGTTGAAATTTAAATGATGGTTTAAATTTAATTTAATTAATTCTATCGTAGAATTGGAAGATATGCTTAAATGCTAGAAACATTAAAATCAATTTGCATTATGTATTTAGGGATTACAAGTAACTTCACCGCCCTTAATTTTCGCTGGAAGATTCATCGTATTCAATTCACCGAAACTCAATTCACCGCTCTATATATATATCACCATGTGGTAAATTTGAAATAAAGAGCAAGGAAAGGTTCGGCAACTGCATGTATTATAATTGTTAGGGAACGTATTCAAATATACTCAATTCATTACGTCTAAAAAGATCCTCATTTATTCAATTTATTAGTATATGTGAAAATAAAATGACTAGAACATGTAGTAGAACGTGTAGAGCATGTAGAACGTGTATGATTTTTAATTCTTCTAAATTTGAAAAATGGATTAATTCAGTACTCTTCTGTGCAACAGGTAGTTTCGTTTAAGTTTCTTAAAACTATAATGTTTAACGTGTAGAATGTAGATGACTCCTTTTTTACCATTATTTATGCTATTCATACAAGTGTTAGAATTAGGTTAAATAACAGTGGGTTAACAACGTTAAGACATAGAGTTTATTTAAAGAGTAAATATGTTATACAATTAGAAGTCTATTTAGAGAGATGAGGTAATCACATCTCTCTCTGAGTAATGCAAAAACAGACTGCCTTCAGAAACTACAAGCAGTGTTATTTAACACTAGCCGGAAATATAAAAGACTTTAGACCTTACGTCCGTTTCTCATAAAAAGTAATACATGGTTATTTAAACAAAAGGTAATTTAATATAGCTGAGCTAGTCTAACAGGAAGTTAATATTAAAACATATAACGAGTGTGTAATACATTTAACTAAAATTTCAATACTCCTCCTCACACGACATTATATATTTTTCATGCCTATTAATTCAACTAATTTGGTAAATCTATCAATAGGCAACGGTTTAGTGAATATGTCAGCAAGCATAGTTTCACTGGGGCAATACACAAGTTTAATGGTGTTTGAAGCAACAAGATCTCTAATGTAATGATATTTTATATCAATGTGTTTCGATCTAGGATGATTTTTTGCATTTTTAGCAATACAAATAGCAGACTGATTATCCTCAAACAAAACTATAGGATTCTTATTTGGTACTTTAAGATCTAATAGTAATTTATTTAGAAATACAGCTTCTTGGGAGGCTCCAGAGAGGGAAACATATTCAGCTTCAGCTGTTGATAAAGCAACACATGACTGTTTCACAGAGCGCCAAGAAATAATGGAATTATTTAACATAAAGCATTGGCCAGAAGTACTTTTCCTATCAACTCTGTTTCCTGCCCAGTCGGCATCAGAATAACCTATCAACTCAGAATCTTCATTACCATATGTAATGCCAAGATCAGGTGTGCCCTTTAGGTATCTAAATATTCTCTTAATTGCAGACCAGTGCTTAGTGTTTGGATTGGAACAAAATTTAGAGACATTTCCAACTGCATAAGTTATGTCCGGTCTAGTTTAAGTAGATAGATACAGTAAGGCACCTACAGCTGACTGATATTTAGTTTTGTCTACTAGTTCACAATCATCAGTTGGTTCCAAATGGGAATTAACATCAGCAGGGGTTGACACAGGTTTGCAATTATTGAATTCAAATCTATCTAATAACTCGTTGACAAATGAAGATTGATTTAGGGCTATTTTATTTTCGTCTTGTACGACTTTTATGCCTAAGAAATAGGATAATTTTCCTAAGTCTTTCATCTCAAATTTAGCGCTTAAATCAGTCTTGATTTTAGTGAGGTCATCAAAAATCTTACATGCTACAATAATATCGTCTACATACACAGAAATGAAGCATGCAGAGTTATTGATTACTTTAACATAAATACATGAGTCACAAGAGGACTGAATGAATCCTAAGGATTTAAGATATGCATCCAACGCATCATTCCAACATTTGGGTGATTGTTTTAATCCATACATAGATTTATTAAGTTTACATACGAAATCTTCTTTTCCTGGAATAGCATAGCCAGGAGGCTGTCTAATATAAACATTTTCTTTAAGATCCCCATTCAAAAAAGCAGAATTGACATCCAAGTGATGTACAAATAATTTTTGGTTAGCTGCTAAAGATAACATGGTTCGCACCGATTCAAATCTCACTACAGGAGCAAAAATTTCATCATAGTCGATTCCAGGTCTCTGTAAAAACCCTGAGCGACTAATCTAGCTTTATATGAAACCACTCTACCATCAGATCCCTTTTTTCTTTTAAACACCCATTTAGATTTAATTATGTTTAAATCTGAGGTAGGTTTTACGAGTTCAAAAACTTTATGTTTCTCAAAAGCATTTAATTCCCTTTCCATGGCATGTTTCCATTTAGAGGATTCAGAACCGCTACTATGAGCCTCAGATACCGACCTAGGTTCGATATTGATATTCCCATTGACTAATAAACCCTCCTCCTCCTCAAACTGATCATACTCCCAACTACCATATCTAATAGGAGCTCTACGAATTCTAGACGATCGTCTAAGATCCTCATCAGGACTGATAGCTGGTACAGGTTGCGCCTCAGGGAGGATTATTGGAGGATTATCGTCAGGAGTTTGATTCTCAGGCCCAGCAGGTTCTGAATCTTCTGAATGGAACACCAGTGGAGAGGTAGGAGTCTCACTCAGTTGAGGGCTCTCAATCTTAGATGAAATTGATTCATCAAAGGTTACATTCCTGGAAAAAAAGATTCTTTTAGATTCAACATCATACATCTTATACCCTTTAGTAACTGTGCCATAGCCAATAAACAGACATTTGGTAGCTTTATTTTCTAATTTTGATCTTTCATCTCGAGAAATATGTGCGTACCCTGTGCATCCAAAAACTTTTATATGGCTAACGTTGGGTTTTCTAAGATTTAAAGCTTCATATGGAGTTTTATTTACTAAAAATGAATTAATGCATCTATTATTTAGATAATTTGCAGTATATAGTGCTTCACCCCAGAATTCCTTATCAATTCCTGAATCAGATAACATACATCTAACTTTTTCCATAATAGTTCTATTAAATCTTTCAGCTAACCCATTTTGTTCAGGAGTTTTAGGAATGGATTTCTGGTGAATTATACCTTCATTTCGTAAATATGATTCAAACTTATTTGAGGTATATTCTCCTCCATTATCTGACTGCAAGGTTTTAATTTTCCTTTCATAAATATTTTCAACCATAGCTTTCCATTCCAAAAACTTCTGAAACACATCACTCTTATGTGCAATAACATATATCCAGGAGTATCGAGTAGCATGATCAATAAAGGTCAGAAAATATGAATTATTACCCCTGGAAGTGGGAGTAATTTTCCCACAGACATCGGTGTGGATTAAATCAAGAGGTTTACAATTTTTCTTAATGCTTGTAGAAAAAGGTATTTTATGCATTTTCCCAAAACAGCAGTGTTCACACACGCCTTCTATAGCTTTTAATTTACTATCCAGACCATTTACTGATTTAGTTCGGATCATTTTAGTCAAGTTATCTTTACCTATATGACCGAGCCTTCTGTGCCATAGAATGTTTACTTTATTTTGATCAACCGTTACTGCAGCTTTATGAACTAAAGTATTTAGATAATAGAGTTGACCAACACAGTTAGCCTCAGCAATTAACTCTTTATTTTCGTTCAAAATTTTACATTTATCATATTCAAAAATAATAGATTTATTATTACTTGTCATTTTTGACACTGATAGTAGATTAAAAGCTAGATTTGGCACATATAGTACATCATTTATTTTACATGTTCTAATTCCACCACCTGGTATATTCACAATAACAGAAACATTTCCTAGTGAAATAGCTTGTAAGACATCTCCATTACCTACTTTAACATTGATAGGTTTGCTAATATTTGCAAAATCTTTACATAAATTTTTATCACCACTCATGTGTGATGAAGAGCCTGAATCTATTATCCAAATATTACTGTCGGTATTTTTGTTACAAAGAGCAATATCATTAGCATACATTGTGTGATTTAGTTCTATATGACTTACATTTACATCATTTGGCTGATTTTGAGTTCTGTTATTTTGAGAATACCGTTTAAATTTAAAGCAGTCTTTCTTCAGGTGTCCCACTTTTTTGCAAAAGTGGCAAATGATGGACTGTTTATTTACTACAGTATCATTCTGAGTATTGGATAATGCCAATGCATTATTGGATTTAATACTCAACTTTTCAGCTTCTCTCCGGAGTGTGTCAGCTACGGTAATCCAGTTAGGGATGTCTGTCTGAGCTTCAAGTGCGGTGACAAGCACTTCAAACGGTTCTGGTAGTGATGAAAGGAGACAAATAACTTTATCCTCTTCACTGATCACTTGATTTAACAAGGCAAGCTCTTGAAAAACTTCAGTTAGTTCTTTCAAATGAAAGTCGAGTAGTTCGGGAGACTTCAATTTTAGATTGTAGAGCTTTTTCTTCAGACGAAATTTGTTCGCCCACGTGTTTTTCTGAAACGTTTCTTGAAGGGTGGTCCAGACAGCGTGTGGATCCGTCGGTTGTCCAACTAAGTACAATTGATCCGGTGAAATAGATAGTACTATATCTGCCAGAGCCTTATTATAATTATTAGCATAGGCATTCTTGACCTCAGTTGAAACTGAATCAATTGGAACTGGTTTAGATCCATCAGCAAAATCCATCAGTTTCTCTCGTAAGAGATACATCTTCATTTGTATCCTCCATGTAGGGTAATTATTTCCGTCTAGGGGAACAATCCCCTGTAACTTATTTGAAGACATGTTTTCAAAGTATTTATTATCAATCAATACTTAACAAACATAAATAAACAAAGCAGTTAAATTGATTTACTGTTTAACTGAATTGATGTTTTAAAAATTATTCTAATTCATAAGAATAACTTCACAGAATATAATTATTAATATTCAATTGGAACAGCAACACAAGTCTTAGTTCGCAAGAACCTTTTGTTGAAAGGCTGTTTACCAAAGGATAAGGTCACAGATTTAAAGGTAATTTGTGACCTCTCTTGACACCTCTTCCGCACGAATACTAAATAATTATACTATAGAAAACAAGTACATTTACGCTCAAGCAGTCAATATAATCGACCTCATTATCGCGTTAATACGATATGCTTACACTATCGTTCGTGCGTATATGTTTCATTTAGTTTAGCACTTTGTTCACTGTACATCGTTCCTATTGATTACTATATAGTAGACTTCTCATTGCTTAAACATAATTTGATTTATAAACTCTTATCATTCTCTGGGCCCATAACCTGTTAGAATTAGGTTAAATAACAGTGGGTTAACAACGTTAAGACATAGAGTTTATTTAAAGAGTAAATATGTTATACAATTAGAAGTCTATTTAGAGAGATGAGGTAATCACATCTCTCTCTGAGTAATGCAAAAACAGACTGCCTTCAGAAACTACAAGCAGTGTTATTTAACACTAGCCGGAAATATAAAAGACTTTAGACCTTACGTCCGTTTCTCATAAAAAGTAATACATGGTTATTTAAACAATAGGTAATTTAATATAGCTGAGCTAGTCTAACAGGAAGTTAATATTAAAACATATAACGAGTGTGTAATACATTTAACTAAAATTTCAACAACAAGTGCTATATGAGCATTCCGTATTGCACGGAACTTCGCACAAATCTTTCTTTTAACAGAACCTAAATGTGAGTTGTGACTGTTAATATTTAATTAATATAAGATAACAAATTTTCAAAGCTCAAACACCAATTTGTACGTCATAAGGCGTACTTCAAAGAATAAATGCGACTTATTAGCCACTACTACATTCCTAGTGAGGATTTTACACTGGAAATATCCTTATGCTTCATGGATGATGTCTGATGCATGTGTATCTTTTGAGACTTTTTATAATGATTTACTTGTTATTTACAGAATTTTCATCTTATTTCACCCCTCAAAAGACAAAAGCTACCAAGTCCCCTCTCATACTTTGAAACTTGGTTGGTGCTTTTGGTACGATTTTCTTTATTTTGACACTTACTTTTATATGTATTGATAAAAGGAGCTATTTTATATAATAAATATATCATTTTTGTGGGAAATATTTACTCTTCATTTTCGTGAATTGAGTATGTATAATGCAATTTAGTTTCTTGTAGGAATAACATTAGGTAGGTTACTTATTTGCTCTTTCGCTCTTCATCTCAAATTTTCCGCGTTTTATATTTTTGGGATGAAATCATTTTGTGAGGAGTGCCGTTGCAAATGCCCCTACTCTTCGAGTCTTCTGCAAATATGATATTGAGGTGCTTTTTTAAATTGCTTTTAACATTCAATTAATACTAAATTATCTATTCTTTTTTTAATATATTCGAGCTGCCTAGACTATTTAATTGGGAGCTTGATGATGAAATGAGATCATTAGCGAGTCAGGAACACGGTAGCACATGATGATGATATGAGTGACATCATGACATGACCCTGCTCCCAGTCTAGTCTGCGTCTCTGCTGACTGCAGAATATGGAACATTTTTTCAAGAATCTCTGCGGGAGTTTTTGATTGAATTTTAGAAATTTGAGAATTGAGATCTCTGCGGGACTCCGGGAGATCTTTAATTAATTCCTATGTTACCATTAATTTAGCTGTGGGAGATTTTGAATCTGCTACTGAGAGTCTGAGAATAACTGTTTCTCAAATTATAATCTCTGCGGGAGAAGAGACACATTCTGCAGACTGGCCCTGCTCCGTTTCCAGTCTGCAGAATGTGTCTCTTCTCCCGCAGAGATTTTAATTTGAGAGACAGTTACTCTCTGACTCTCCGTAGCAGATTCAGAATCTCCCGCAGCTAAATTAATGGTAACAGGAATTAATTCAAAATCTCCCACAGCTAAATTAATGGTAACATAGAAATTAATTCATAATCTCCCGCAGAGATCTCCAATTTCTAAAAGTTGAATCAAAAACTCCTGCAGAGAGTCTTAGAAAAATGTTCCATATTCTGCAGAGTCGCCAGTCTGCAGAATATGGAACATTTTTCCAAGACTCTCTGCGGGAGTTTTTGATTGAATTTTAGATATTGAAGATCTCTGCGGGAGATCTTGAATTAATTCCTATGTTACCATTAATTTAGCTGCGGGAGATTTTGAATTAATTCCTATGTTACCATTAATTTAGCTGCGGGAGATTCTGAATCTGCTGCTGAGAGTCAGAGAGTAGCTCTCTCTCAAATTAAAGTCTCGGCGGGAGAAGAGACACATTCTGCAGACTGGCAGAGTCGCAGACTGGCTCCGTTTAATTGATACTGATACTGAGAGTCTTAGGCCAGGAACAGGAACTGGTAAAGTGATCTCCAAGAAATCCTCTATTTTGGCTTCTGTTCTCAGTAAAATACATGTAAACACTAAACAGTAAATATAGGAGAAAATTAAGGATTGTTCCGTGTTCACACAGAAAATGTTAAAAATGTCCCATATTCTGCAGACTGGGACTCCAGTCTGTATTTGCCTATTTGGTGCATGGAACTCCACCGACATGCCTTATATAGGAATAATTCCACCGAAAAAGTCACCATATTTTTGCCCATTCCACCGCCATGAGCAGAAAAATTAAGTTGCCCCACCGCCACTGTATGTTAAATTACAAAATTCCACCGACTAGTTAGGAAGAAATCTTTCAGGACAATTCAAACTAGTAATAAAAGTTCAAATCAGTGTAATTATTACTTATTACAGTTTAAATCGTAGTATTTTATTTAATTATCAAAATAGAGTAGCTACCTATTACTACCTAGCTAACTAAGTATACCTATACTGTAGTTATCAAAATAGAGTAGCTACCTTTAATTATCAAAATAGAGTAGCTACCTATTACTACCTAGCTAACTAAGTATACCTACCTGATATCATTTGCCAGTTTGCCACCAAATTCTAAAATTCTTTTTCTTCTTATCTTAAGAATCAGTAGAAAATCAGACAGACTGGTACCATAATATTTTGTGCTAAATGAAACATGAATAATATTGCAAGCTTGTTTTTTGTTTACCTTAATATTTTTCTGATAACATCTTCTACAGTTTTCATCATAGTATTTTATTTATTTAATGCAAGATAGTACCTAGGTATACAGAATGATAATATCAATTATCATACCTAGTTTGCTACCACATTTCCAGTAACCATTAGGTACCGTAAAACTATTCTTTTTCTCTTTTGAATCAAAAGAAAACCAGACCATTGAAGTCTCACAGAAACCCTGAATAGCATCTTTGGTTAAAGAATAAAAACAAAAAAATAGGCTACCTAATAATTATTATTTTAATTATCAATGGCATTCATTTGATACCAATTAAAGTAATAATAATTATGATATTGCTAGTTTCTTTCTTAGGAATGTATAAGACCGAAGATCTGAAACTGATAGATAATTCATAAGTTACCCTAGTACCTATGTACATTCTTTCAGTTTAATATATTTACTCAAAATACCTAATTGAATGAACAGTAATGTTTAAACTAGTGCTTTATAATATATCAAATTCAAATCTAAATTTTCCCATCGTATTATTTCTTAAATATTAGGCTAATTGTAAATACTTAAAAACATGTACAAGTCCAGACAATTGTCCGGTACATGTCTAGAACCGAAAATCTTAAATTCAAACAATCAGCTGTACTTATAATAGAAAGGTATTTTGTGTTAATTGGGTATACTGTATATTTTGATTAACCAGTATTCTTAATACTCTGCTTATATTCATTGAATAGCTATAACTTTTTCTATATTTAACCAGTTTAATACATGTTTAAGTGTTAAGAATATCACGTCATCCTGACAGCCATTTTGTTTATTAACTTATGTACGTGAACTTCTGATTTAAATATTTTAATCATACTGTAATGGGTGATAGCTAATGGATTAAGATTTAAAAATAGTCATGTAGGTTGGTTGTCATTTGTTTTATAAGTTGTACTCAGTGAAGAAGTTGCTATGTCAAGTCAGTTCATGTTTACCTGTTGTGCAGTGAAGTTCTCTTTTGTGCTCTCTTGTGATTTGTGTCCAAGTGATCATTACTATTTCTATTATTCTTTCAGAGGTAGCGTAAATTTGAATTGAGTAGTTGTATTAAGAGTAAATGAGGATTTGTAGAAATTAAAGAAGGATATTGAAGCCAGCATAGGTAGGCTGTACTTTTGATATTGTAAATATTTGTATTTAATTAGTGTATCCATTTATTACATTAGTTTGTTTGTTTACAGACTGGCTGCCAGTCTCTACCTGTCCAACTTCAAATGTATAAAAGCAGATTGTACGCAAATATACCATTAAAACCTGTTCCATCCTCATTGACCACTGCTAAGGATAATAAAACAAGATTGAATTTATAACAGTCTGTACTAATAGTCATGATGTTTGGGGACACGGCCCTCCAACATAAATGGTGCCGAATAAAGTTTATTAATGTACAGCGTATTTAAATCGTGGGAAGGGAATAGTGTAAATCACTGGAAGTAGGTACTTTGAATTATTGTACGGTTCCACATTTTTGATCACAGAAATATAAACCTATTTACCTACTTATTTTAACTCTTTATTTAGTATCATGGATAAGAATTTAAATAGAAATTACATATTCATTATTAGGTAAGTAGGAAATTATAAAGTTATAAAACGTATGATTAAACTATTTAAATCAGAAGTTCACCTACCATCACGTACATAAGTTAATAAACTAGAGTATTGGGTACCAGTCTACCTAGGGTAAGTTTCAAGTTATCAGACGTTTCCATATTTCCGACCACACAAATATTGTATAATTTACTAACTACTTTAACTGGTTATTTAATTATAGTAAGCCTATATTAAAATAACCATTTAAAGTGTTAGTTAAATTCATTAACTTTTTCTTATATCTGAGGTAAGTTCTAAGTTATCGTACGATAACAACATTTTCGGCCCTAGAATAGAAATCCTATACATAGGGGAACTTGGTAAGTTACGAATTAGCGGTCAATTTCACATCTTCGGTCATATGTAAATGTAGATATGAGAAAACACGATAGGTAAAATAATAACTATTTTTTAAAATAGGTAGTGTTACCTATTGCGATATTAAACATGTAGGTAGATATAATAATTATTTATCAGACAAGTAACGAACTGGGCAATTGGGGTCACTGGGTGGGGGATATGTGTTAGCATGCAATGATGGAATCGTAACATTTTATGTTACTTAAAACATGAATAATCTTCAAGCTTGTTTGGTATTTACAATAATCTTTTATTCTGATATTGTGCAGCCATCTAATTAAGAGGTACTACAGTTTCCATCGTATTATTTTATTTATTTAATGTAAGATAGTACCTAGGTAACTGATATCATTTGGCACCAAGTTTTTTTTAAAGAAAACTGTAGAAACTCTTATCAGAAAAATATTAAGGAAAACAAAAAACAAGCTTGCAAAATTATTCATGTTTTAGTTAGCTCGAAATATTATGGTACCTGTCTGTCTGATTTTCTACTGATTCTTAAGATAAGAAGAAAAAGAATTTAAAATTTGTGGCAAATTATACCTATAGGTATAATATATCTAGGTAGTATCTAGTAGGTACTATATTACAGAAAGTATCTTATACTGCTCACTCTAATCTAAAAGGCCGCCATTATCTTAATAAAGGCCACCATTATCTTGATATAGGCCACCATAATATTAGATGTGGGTACTACCTATGTATTTATCAAAAGTTTAGTAATTTTACGGGGAGTACAATGTTGAGGGGAGGGCGGAGGGGTAGGGGTGCATTGGGGTGGATTACTCTGAGTTTTAGTATAAGTACATATGTATACTTGTTCACACAGTTTCGACTCTCAGACAGTAATGCTCTGGCATCCATTGAGGGAGGATGTATGATGTTATCATGTCGCCACCACCGCCATACTAGATAAGATTGTTCTCAGATTTCCCACCGACATAAGGTCTTAGCAGTTATCTTGAAACAAATATTCCATCGACTGTGTTGGAATATTAGGCCCATCAACCTCAAAATTCCACCGATAAGTCGGTGGGATTTACCACTAAATACAGACTGGCTGGGACTCTGAGGGGTTCTGCTTCAATAAAGTACTACATTCATATGTGGTTACCGCACCCGCATTGAGCATTCGGGTGTCTACTTTGAAGTTTAAACTTTTACTTATACACCAGTAAACCAGTCTGAAAATAATGGATAACATACGGGAAGGAAATGCGAACGCCAGGTGAGACTCACAGGAGGTTTCTCCTGTGGGTCACGTTTTTTAAAATATATCTATCTTTATTAGGATTTTGGTAATTTGACATCAACATTAGGTTAAAAAAGCCATTTTAAGACGTTTATCATGAATACCATTTGTTGTGAAAAATCTTTGTTTTCGAGATATAGTACAATTAATTTTCCGATAGGCCATGTTTTAAAGTATGGACAAAGTCGCCAGTATATTGGCGACTTTTGAGTGGTCAAATAAACTGGAAAACCTGTAAATAACAAGTAAATCACTCCTAAAATAGTCTCAAGAGTCTGAGACACACATGCATCAGGCATGAAGTATAAGGATGTTACCAAGTGTAAAATCTTCAATAGACAATAGGAATCCAAATTTCTCCTTTAAAGTATCTTAAATGTGGCGACCTGGATCCATTTTCTCACTAAACTGGTGACTTTCCTGCCACACATCAAAACATGGCCGATAGGTTAGGTTATGACAGTTTTGTTTGGGGGTTTGGAAAGGTACATCTGCCATTTATTTCAGATATAACATCACAAATACATATATCAGGGGGCGTGCCGCCCCCCGAATCCCCCTGCCAGGTCATTAAACAATCATGAAGTGTGCAGTACAACAAACTACATTAACAGTTTTATGTCACAAAAATCTAAAAGATTTATGTATCTTGAAGTTTGCATCTTCATATTATACCATTAGAATCTCTAATCACACTCAAATTAGATAAGTGTGACCCACAGGTGGTGATCACCTACGGTTCACATGAGTATAGTGTGACCCACAGGTGGTGACCACTGACCACATACGGTTCTCATGAGTATTAAATGAGTAATCTATTCATTTGAATAAATATCAAGTGTTGATTTATGTATCTTGAAGTGTGCATTTTAATATTATACCATGAGAATACTATTAGAATATGCCAATCACACTCAAACAATATAAATGTGACCCACAGGTGGCGACCACGTATGGTTCACATTAACTAGTCTAAAATACTAATATGCTCGCTTATACATTAAAAGTATTACTTTTATTGAGCAATAGGAAGTAAATGATATTCGTGAATACGAATATGTAAACAAAATTGCAAAAAGTTAATTACAACTTTGTTTACTCAAAGAAATGTGAACCACAGGAGAAACCTCCTGTGAGTCTCACAAGGCGTTCGCACTTTGTCCCCGTATACTTATGAAATAATGTCTCCACGGGACCACAGACACCGGATTTTTTTCACAGAAATTCCAGTCTGCACAGCACGTCCATGTCCTAAAAGATCTTTGGAGACCAGTCTGAAAAGCATGCACAATTAGTCTCCAGATAATAGATATATGAGATATTTAATTTTTAGTGCAATTTCTCTCCAAAGATTTTCAAAATTATCTCCAAAATGGCCTAAAATCTCTCCACTAATTACATGTAAACTTAGGAATTAATTAGAAAATTGTCGCCAGATAATTCAGGAGACTAATTTCCAGGCCTCAGGCCCTCAATAGTCGCCGCCGCCAGTCTGCAGAATGTGTCTCTTCTCCGCCAGAGTTTTTAATTTGAGAGACAGTTACTCTCTGACTCTCAGTAGCAGATTTAAAATCTCCCGCAGCTAAATTAATGGTAACATAGGAATTAATTCAAAATCTCCCGCAGCTAAATTAATGGTAACATAGGAATTAATTCAAGATTTTCCACAGAGATCTCAGATTTCTAAAATTCAATCAAAAACTCCCGCAGAGAGTCTTGGAAAAATGTTCCATATTCTACACACTGGGTGGGTCGCCGGATAAACTTCACAACTTCATGCACCTATTGCAGACTGGTTTGGAGACTATATTCAGGGGAAAATTCATCAAAACAAGATCTTGGTGACTATTTTCTAATTAATTCATATGTTGACATATTATTATTGAAGAAATTTGGTCATTTTGGAGACAAATTTGAAATTTTTTGGAGATTAATTGTCCTGAAATTTGAAATCTTGGTGACAGACAGATTTGACACACTTTGCAGACTGGCAGAAATTGGGATTTGGGCGCACCAAATAACATGGGAACCCACTCTGGAAAAAGTGGTCTTTTCTGATGGATTAATTACTCTGTTGGAGTTTAGCAAATCTTAAAATACAGTAATAAATTAATAGGAATTGTATAATCTGCAGCATTTAGCCTCTAAAATTCATCTGTTAGCCTAAGGTATTTTCCACAGTGGATGGGAACAAGGAATTAAATAGGACTTGGGCGCAGCCGCGCAGGATATTTGAACATCATAATGCAGTTTTTATATTGCTATTTAATACAGTCTTGGAATAACTTCCAATATATATTTTAAAAGATCATGAAAACGTGTTAAGCTACAATATTTATTTTGCTGATCCCCACAGGGGCTGGGGTTGATGGTGGAAAATATTATTTTGTTATCATATAAATTAAATTGAAACAATGTAGACCTCATTGAACCAATCAGATCATATCATGATCGATCTGACCTATATAAAACAACATTGTGACATTAATAATCACAATTTTAACTAAAATGGTACATTTTCTGCTGACCTCCGGGGGCAGAAGATACATAGATAGAACTTTTTTCTTTGTATATATCAAATGTATGGACCTTTGACATCATGTTCACACCTGTAGGAGTTTTATGTGAGATCAAGAACTTAGTATGATGTCGTTATAAATTCCAAATATTAGCAATTTTCTCCAAAATATGACATTTTCCCACATCCCCTGGTAGCAGAAGATGTTTCTGTAGACCTTTATTTCTAAAAATGAACTTATCAGACCTTTATCATCATGTATTTTATTATAGCATTCCTTAAAGATGTCG
Source organism: Caprella mutica (assembly GCA_947561585.1). NCBI lineage: Eukaryota > Metazoa > Arthropoda > Malacostraca > Amphipoda > Caprellidae > Caprella > Caprella mutica. Next base: position 48,654 of record CANNZV010002763.1, on the reverse strand, counting down.
AGAACCAGTTTAATGTCACATTAGATTATGGGGGGTTTTCAGCTTATTTTCAATAATTCCCCCCTCCCCTGGGGGCAGAAGATGTTAACCGATTGGGCTGAAATTTTTCGATACAGTGTTTTTCACCCATGTGCCAATTTTTATCATTGTAGCTAAAGCAAAATCAGAAAAAAACTCAAAACGATCCACCCTAATACACAAGCAGTCTCCAGATATTTAATTTTAGGGGCTATTTTTTCTCCAAAAAATTTCCCTTTTATCTCCAAAATAGTCAAAAATCTCAAATTATTCTCCAATAAATTTCATGTTAACATAAGAATTAATTGGAAAATTGTTGCCAGATATTCCAAAAGGCCAATTTCAAGGCAGTCTCCCTTTAGCAGACTGACTAATAACTAATTTATTTGATATATTATAAAAATATGTATTATTGCATACACTGCTAATATAAGTATATAAGTATGGTTAGAAAAAATTACTTATTTTCCCTTTCCCATTTACTTAATGCAATTTGTAGAGGTGGAAAATATATATGGGGTTGCACTTACAAAGCCCCACCTGGCAACTACTACAATATGTTTCTGAGCCAGAAATTAAACAGTCCTGATTGCTGGCTGGCCCCTCTGGCTGTGTGTCTTCTAAATAGTTTATACCTGTCTATTCTTTTCTTTCTGATTAAATTAACACTTGCTCTCAACCTGCAGATGAAATCATAAATAGTACAATTCTTTTCAGCACTTGGAAAATTTTGTTCTAACAGGACAAAATGGATAATTTGATATTAGACAAAGAAGAATTAGAAATATCTGACATCAATTCTCTCCAGAACTTCAATGAAAAGGTGAGTGCCTAAATGTTTCCATAAAAAAGTAGCTAGCTCATTAACTGAAGGATTCCTGTTATCATTATTTGATTGTATCTTTGAAACTAGTTTCAGGTGCCTACTTTCAAAACTCATGTGGAGTTCAATCTCACAGAAAGTCAATTTGAGACTTTATGGAATCTCTTGCATAAGTTACTGGCTAATAAACATCTCTCTTTGAACTGTTCTCAACTCCTCACTTGTCTTGGAAACATTAGGATACTAAGGTAACATATTCTTTGTCCTATCTAGCTTCTATGTACATATCTTTGTTAGTTTTAATTCTACTCTATTTAATACAATTCTGCGTTTCTAGTCGTGACAGGCTGGCCATTGAGAAAATAGTAGTAAGGTGTCAAGTGGAGATGCTCCTTTCACTTGCCAATATTGACTCTTCTCCTGAGAGATTGTACAGCAGAAGTCTAACTCAGGATGAGATGTATAAAGGTAAAACCCTTTCTGCTACTTCTTATACATTGCAGTCATCTATTATTAACAATCATTAAGCTTTCTCTTATTCTAGTTCAGTGATGTTCAAGTAAATTAAATTAGTCTATTTTACTAAATTAGGAAAATAAATATATGTAGTTTTATAGTGTTTATATAATAGATAAAGAGAACAATCTATTTTTGAGAGCTATCTACATGAACATTAGCTATATATTTCACTTATGACTATTTATTTTCTTAATTGATATGATAATTATTTGGTTTAAAATTTTATATCTTTATTGATTATCTTGATTACTTTCATCAATAAGCTGAAATTGTTATGTAGGTGTGAAATGAAAATATAGTTCCAAATCATTGTGACATCAGCTTCACTCTGTCCATCTGTCTCTTCATTGACGGCCTCTGAAATTAGTTATCTAGACTGCTTTTAATATGAAGTTAAGTTTAGATTCTTCTTGACTGTTGGTAATTCATCTGATAGCAACTTCTTTGCAGATTTTGGTCAATTGATTGGTTTTTTACATAGAATTGGTTTATTATCTATAGCTAAAGTGCTGTTTGCAGATTGCTGAGTTTGCTTGAAAAGTAAATCTTTAACTACTTCTATAAAGGCTCAAGTCATTGTCTATTTTTTATTCTTTACTTAACAAAATAGCTGGAATAAATGCTTGAAAATGTGTCTGAACATAGCTACCTAAGTCGGCATAAAATAGAATATTGAAGGCACACAACATTGCATTAGGCCTTCATTAATTCTAATTTCTGAAATTATTGGTAAATCGATTTGTCTCACCCTGTAACAGATGCTATATTTTTTCCAAGTTGTTAATCTTAATTGCCATAATACCCTAGTTACTAAAACTGTTAATTTAATTTTAATGCCTTTCCTTCAGTTCAAGACGAAGCTTCAAAATGCCTGAGCAATTTGCTCTTCCAGTCCCCCTTCAGTCAGTCTATCTGCTGCACATGTCACAATGCAAAGGAGGTGCTGATGTTACTCAGAAATGACAGCAACCTGCCGCAGTGTCTGCAGATAGCCTACCTGAAACTAGTCTTCCTGGTGACTGCTTTCAACACATCAGCCAGGTAAATGGACGGAGGGGATGGTTCATCTGTATAATTTGCATATTTCCCATACCATAAAGATCAGCAGTAGTAGTGTCTGTGAAATACAGGGGTAAAGTTCATTTTATGTATTAATGTTAATTTGTTTGACTATGTTTCACGATAAGGTCTTACGCTGTAGAGGAGGCAGATGGTCTGAGTGTACTGCTAACATTACTGCGCACAGAGAGAGAAAAGAGCAAAGGAAAACACAAGGGACCAACCATGCAGGTAAAGAAATGTGGATTGAGGTGTGTGGCTAAAGTGAGTCTTCAGTTGTTTATCTTTCTCTTTTTAGGTAAAATTTTCCTCTCACCTATTCTCAAAATAACAGCAATATATTAGCTGCTAGCTATTTCTATTTTGTTATTACTATTTTACCGAATATCACATTATCACGCATAACGTCAACTAAGGTGCTATGACAGCTTAATTTGCTCCAATAAGGGCTATTCACTGTAATTAGTGTCATAACTGTCAGGGAAACACTCCATGTAGCTACTAGTGATAAACTAGTACCTTATTAAGTAGCCAATACTCCTTTGTACAGTGTGTCAATGCCTTTCGTTAAATGAATAGAAGAGCTCTATAGCTAGGCTATGATTGTTGTTCTTGAGAATTTTTTCACAGATTCACTGTACTTTAATTTAATCTCAAATAGAATAGTTATGTCTTTATGTTGTCTTGCACATTTTTGAAATTTTGTATCCTATATTTTCTATCGAAATATACTCATGTATCAGCTTTTTCTGGGGTGAATACTGCAGGATTTTCACTTATTACTCTTCAGTAGAATTATTTTGAGTGGCAAGATAGATTGGCAATAATGATAAGAGTTCCTATTCATTCGTGTTCTTAATCTCTACCATAACTTCCCGTCGTCAGTCTGTATGATATTGCACAGAAATAAAGTGATTTTGTGAATGTAAATCATCAGAACTTTTGAAACTAAAATGGAAAGTATCTAAAGATTCACTAATTCTATCAGCTATAAATAGTTGAAGGATACCCATCAGAATTTCATGTCATTATTTCCAATTTTATGTAAGCAAACATGAGCTACATTGTAAGTTACGAATTATTGGTCAGTTTCACATCTTCGGTCATATAAGAAAATACATATAATGATAATTTTTTAATTGGTATCCATGATTAAATTAAAAAAATGAATAATTATTATTTATTATATAGTTAGTTTTTTCTTATATGACTGAAGATGCGAATTTGTAACTCACCCTAGTCTTCATATTCTTATTATTACTCCAAAGTAGCCCCAAGCTCAATTGATCAGCTATTTCTCGTTGATGTTCTGACTGCAGAAGGAGTTGGTAGAACTGACGGTGGAGGTGCTGAAGCTGCTCTACACCCTCTGTGTCGGTGTCACGGGTGACAGTGGCATGTGTGGTGCCAAGCCAGGGGAGGGGTGTGGTGCTAGGGACAGCAAGGAGTGCGGCCTGAAGCCTGAGGACAAGCAGGACCTTACTGCTGTGGTTGGTGAGTTGATGTACCTAACTAATTTACTGACGCTGTGCATCACCGTACTCGGAAAGTGGATGTTAACACAGGCCAATAAGAAATGTTCTAAGTTCAGATTGGTGGCACAAAACCAATGTCAATGCCCACTAGTGTTAGAAAAAAAACGTTTCTTTTCTAACTGTTCTTTTTCTGTAAAAAAAAAAAGTTTTTTTCCACATTTTCACCTGATTCATTATCTGTAAAACATAGTATATCAAATAAAGTAACCAGTAGGTTGTTTCTAACATCTATGTTATCTAATTGACCTCTGCAGACTCCTGAAATTTATGAAAGACTGACCACAACAAGTCTGCCGTGCGACAGTGTGGGTCAGTGCTGCTAGTCTGTTGCACTTACACAAACACTAGTTGACAATAATCAATTAAGGTGTTCAATTAAGTAGTTATAATTTCAGTTATTGGTTTCCTTCTTGGAAATCTTAGTAAATTATGAAATGAAGAGCGAGTGACACGACAAAAAAGTTACAATCCTTAAATTAATTAAGGAAGAAAATTTCACAATTTTGCAAACTTCAAACCAGTGTGCTATTCGTTTATTGGAATCTATTTACATTCATTAACAGTCTTCATCACTCAATGAACCAGCGAGTTAATTTAATTTAACTATTTTGGGTTAATAACTTATTATTTTTCTTTATTATTTCATTTTATTTTGTTAATTAGTTAGGTGACTTTATTAATATAGGTATCCATAATACTTATTATTTCTACTTATTTTGTTTAATTAAAATTAGGATATTGATAATGAATATTGATTTATTCGAAAGCTCTAGAAAAATAAAAGGATGGTAACTTTTTTGGTCAAGTGACTCGCTCTTCATTTTATAAATTTATTTAGTAGTTAATAATATCTTTAATTTTTAACCGTTTTGGATGCTGTCTTTTCATGACATAGCTATTTGTTTTCACATAATTATACATGGCTCGACAAGTAAATATGAAATAGTAAGATAGTCATATTATGAGCATTTATTCAAATAATGAGTAGCTATGTCAGTCTACAGGTATAAAGTGAATGAGTGTGCCAAACTGGTCGCACCTCGCTAGTCGCTCCATACCGAGAGACTAACATCATCCATATAACAGTAATACCTAAGATAAGTTTGTTTCTTCTATTACTTGTTATTTATTATTATAAGTGGATGATTGTTCATTTATTATTCACTGTTTCGTAATGGAAGTGTAAATATCAAATGAAGGTACTTTTGAATTTTTTTTTCAAAAATTTGATACGTGTTTTTAGTGAGAGCTGGTTCACGCGAACCAGTGGCTAAGACAGTGAGTAAACTTTCGATAGTTAGGTGACTAGGGCTAACTATTATTTCAGTAATGCTGTTATGACCTGCTTATTGCCCTTACTAAATTTAAACTTCATTACCGCTTTGACACTCAGATGGCAGCACAGACCTTTTCACACAGAAATTTGCAAGAGTAGTACGTCACTACGTGTGTCTTATTGTAGTTTAATATCTTTGATAATATGTATGCCCCTTTGAAAAGCCATGCCCACTGCTGTCAAACCAGCATCACACTTCAGGTGCAGTTGACAGCAGAGCACCAGCTGGCAACAGCTGATGCCGCGCTGCACATCACTAGCAGTGTAGATGCATTATTTATTTCACTTTTAAATAACCTACATGCATAAAATATTGATATGGACGTTTATTTACTGCATATAATCAGTCTCATATATCGCTTGTTTGCGAGAACAGTGTCATAACTTCACAATAGCTATTTTTCAGGAGAGGCATTTTAGTACTTGTAATGTACGTAAATTTAATGTTAAATCGTTAGGACATTTAGCCTCTAGCGGTATATTTTTGAGTTACAATGTTGAATTTTTTACCAAAATAATCAGCATTTTATGATTTATATGTCTATATGGATAACTCTAAAATACATGTTTTTGTGTTTATGACGTTGTTGTTCCAAACAAGTGATATATTTATTCATTGGAATTATCCACATTTTGTGAAATAAGAACTATATAGCTACTTCTGAATAAAAAAAGAATTTATGTGTTTTTTTTTCACCCTGATGTTTTTTAAAACGTTTTTTTTATTCAACTAAGAACATGTATTTTGTGTGCCTATCACTTATGCCCACACTTTCCGAGTACTGAGATGTTAAAAGGTGAAGGTATCTGGTAAGTGCGACTGTGAAGTAAAAGTCTGAAGCAATGTTTTTCATGTTCTTCCTGCATTACCCAATTGAGGTGTGAAAAGCTGGTGCTACAAGATCAGCCTAAATATGTCCCTATTTACGGCAGGTACTGCCAGGGAACTGCTGCTCTCTACTGCACACACACACGAACACACGCAACTGATGCACACACACTGCATCAATGTGCTGGTGTCTGTGCCTAGCTGCGTGATGCACGCACTCACACCTCCCTGTCAGGAGAGCAGAGGCAGCTGGTGGATGGGAACTGCATCCACCAGGAGACAAACCTCTTACAAAGGACAGGACATGTCAGCAATCTGTCAGGTGTTGGCTTTTCTTCACGCCAGATTGAATGCAGTGAGTAGAAAATAATAAACCCTCACAGTTAAGTCTAAAAAGTAATCATTTTTTAACGCTACTTGCAGTTTTAGAGGATAGCGCTAGGGTTATGCTCTTCAACTACGGGGTTATAGATTTTGTGTTAGGTGACTCGTAGGCTTCATTTACTATCACCTCTTCATTTTACTCTTCCATCCATGAGTGCAGCCACCAGTGCTTGTCATTTTTCGTGACATTCTTTGGAAGTGACTTCATTTACGGAGTAGCTTATCTGCATTCATTAGCAATTTCACTGATGGTGGTAGGTAACTATGCATGGAGCCTCTTTCCTCTCTGACTGCTTCTTCCAGTTCCTTGTATTCAATTTCCTTTTGACGTCATTGTTTTGGTGTTTGGTAAAGAAGTAGACTTTAAACCTCTACTAACTACTTAATGTTCAAACAATGTTACTATCTCTCTCTCCTGTCAGCCTGACCAGCAGACTAGTGACAATCTCTCCCCCGTACTGACTATGCTGATCTCGTGCTGTGAGAGTAACATGGTGCTGAGGCGCTTTGTGAGGATGAGGGTGATGCCCCCCTTGAGGGATGTGATGAACAGGCCAGAGGAAGGCTCCACCATTCGCAACAGACTGGTGAGACTGATGACATCACCTGTGCTCAAACTGAAACACCTGTCTGCTACTTTCCTCTTCGTGCTCAGTAACCACAGTGGTGAGTGGCTAATGTTAGGGAGATGAGTAGCTACTCTGCACTGAGCTAATTCACCAAAAACAAAACATTACACACCAAATAAACATCGTTTGTATTAATTAGTTAATTGAATCTACGCAAAATCGGAGTTAGATTCAATTTGATTACTAATTCTTTATTAATCTCTGTTGATGTAGATTGATTACCTAATTCTAAAAGAAACCAAATAATTCAATATCTACCTAAGGGTATAGTTACTATGGACGCGTATTTGAGCGGATTTTCGTCAGTGTGAGGTGGTTACACTGTACACTGTTTCTAATCGTCAGTATGTTTCTGTCAATTAATATTGGGGTCTAATTTCTAAACTATGTTTATTTGTGGTAGCTAATGTTCGGAAGGAATTAAAAACCTACCGTGTGTTTTTGAAATAATAGACGCGACGCTAATTTGATTATTAATTTCACTGCACAAAATTTTTGAAATACCTAAATAGAAAAATATGGAGAATTTTTTTTATATAACAATTCAAAGATATTCAATTTTATTGAAAAAAATTGTACAGAGTAACAACCAATTCAAGCCTTCATATAAGCGAATATATATTATAAATAATTAAATGATATCTTTATAATTCCTGATAGTATCTAATAATATATTTCTATTCTGAAACGCATGAGTAAACAGTAACACAGTAATAGTAATCGAAAGTAAGAGAATTATACACAAAAATGACCCAATCTGTCGCTAGTCGCATGAAAAAATTAAACTTGTTTGAACGCTGAAGTTGTTCTGACGACTTCGTACGTAGTCTGAAAACTTAATCGCTGCCACTGTAATCACTCCCATTGGAAAGTATGAGTTTGATTTTCATTAGAAGTCGTCAGTGCAAAAAATCGCTGGAATCCATAGTAACCGTACCATAGTAACCGTACCCTCATGCAGTTACAAACACGCATCTTCAAATAATTGTAAATTGGTTAAAGGTCCCATCAAAGCCAATTTTTTATTGTTTCAATCAACGAGACTAATGTTTCTTTTCATTCTGTTGAAAACACCATCACATTTGATAGCATATTTTAAATTTTATACGATTTTAAAAACTTTTATAATCAAAACTTTACAAAACCTGTTTTAATTCCGACTTACTAATTTTCAGTCCAAAGAAACTAATAACTTATTTTAGAAACGGTTATATAGATACTTTTGGAAACAATTTAAATATTAAACAAAGGCTGAAAATGCATTGTTCGTCCATAAATTTCAATTGGAAATAGAAAAAAAGAGTGCACAATCTTTTACTTCTGCGTCATATTAGTATTTTTGACAGTTGTTGTACATAGAGTATTAAAGTACTTTAAATGCATATAGAAAATATATACTGGAGCGAACTGTATACAGTTTGCAGACTAATGATCCTAGATCTTAGCTCTATAATATTATGTAATACACTCATTTTCTTCCCGGACTCTGGAGAGAACCTTTAAAAACTCTTAGCATAGCTACCTACTTGTGATGCATGAACTGATGCTATATCCCAGGTAGCAAGCATTATTCCTGTGATTTTAAGGGAATAACCCTGGGAAGAAGGATATATTCCTGGGATATTCCCTTAATATCCCAGGAACAAATCCTTGCTGCTTGGGATTTATTACTGAATAATACTAGTAGCTATTTAATATACTGCAATTTATCCCACTTACTAAAGTACTCTCCTCTTCTTTTCAGTTGACCGTCTGATTAAGTACAGTGGTTACGGTAACTGTGCCGGGTTACTGGCGGCTCTTGGGTTGCTCTCCAACCGTCGCAACAACCCGAGAGACAACACCACTGACTCTGACAGCGAGGACAGTGAGACTGAGGAGTATGAGAGGGTGAAGCACATGGTGAACCCTGTGACAGGTTGCTACGAGCCCGTGAAACCCAATCCCCTTGATGAGATGACTGAGGAGCAGAAGGAGTATGAGACTAACAAGCTGGTGAATGCACTGGACAAACTCATAAGAGACGGGGCCATCAAACCTTGTGGGGTGGGGCCTGATGGTAAACCCCAGCCTGTGGAACATGTTCTGCAGCTACAGGACCCTAAGTTTAACCCGCATGTACCAGCTAACTTAAACGATGCCACAGATGAGGAGAGTGATTAAAGGATTATAACAATGGTGGGGAGAATGATTAAAGGATTATAACAATGGTGGGGAGAGTGATTAAAGGATTATATCAATGGTGGGGAGGAGAGTGATTAAAGGATTATATCAATGATGGGGAGGAGAGTGATTAAAAGATTATAACAATGGTGATGAGAGTGATTAAAGGATTATATCAATGGTGGGGAGGAGAGTGATTAAAGGATTATATCAATGGTGTGGAGGAGAGTGATTAAAGGATTATAACAATGGTGAGGAGAGTGATTAAAGGATTATAACAATGGTGAGGAGAGTGATTAAAGGAGTATATCAATGGTGGGGAGGTGAGTGATTAAAGGATTATAACAATGGTGGGGAGGAGAGTGATTAAAGGATTATAACAATGGTGGGGAGGAGAGTGATTAAAGGATTATATCAATGGTGTGGAGGAGAGTGATTAAAGGATTATAACAATGGTGAGGAGAGTGATTAAAGGATTATATCAATGGTGGGGAGGAGAGTGATTAAAGGATTATATCAATGGTGGGGAGGAGAGTGATTAAAGGATTATAACAATGGTGGGGAGGAGAGTGATTAAAGGATTATAACAATGGTGGGGAGGAGAGTGATTAAAGGATTATATCAATGGTGGGGAGGAGAGTGATTAAAGGATTATATCAATGGTGGGGAGGAGAGTGATTAAAGGATTATAACAATGGTGGATTATTTTGGGGCTAAATTTATTGTTCTCAATTCTTGTATTTTTTAATTTTTTGTTTGTGAATTGTTATTATTATTTTTTTACAAAGATGTTTTAAGTAATTTAATGTAAATAGTGTGTTATTCTTAGTTGGAAGTTATTTTCCGTACATAGTCATTCAAAAGGCAAACTTGCAAGTATTTTCTCTTAGTGTAAGTTTTTAATAACTAGCTAAATCCTTTTGAATAATATAGAGAAAATATATGAACGTAATGGTTTAACCTAATCTCTTCCTTATAGAGCATTTACCTCACCACCTATTATCATCATAGATATTCATTTCTCATTCAATAACCAATTAGTGCTGTTATAGGTAGCTACTTGTACCCAGGGGCTCTATCCTGAAACTGTCTGTGGTGAATGGAAGAGGAGGGGTGTTGGTGTCCATTGGGGCCCCGAACTGTTGTAATTTGGATTATGAATTGTCTTTAAATCTTCACTAATTTCATTAATACTACTTGCAGTTTTAGAGGATAGCGCTAGAGTTATACTCTTCAACTAGGAGGTATTAGATTTTGTGTTAGGTAGGTTTCATTTACTATCACCTCTTCATTTTCCTCTTTCTGATCCCAGCCACTGGTGCTTGTGTCCCTTATCGTCACATTCCTTGGTAAGTGACTGCATTCACGGAGTAGCTTTTCTGCATCCATGAGCATTGTCACTGATAGTGGTAAGTGACATCGTTCATTGAACCACTTTCCTTTCTGACTGCTTCTTCCAGTCCCTTGTACTTAATTTCCTTTTGACACACGTCGATAGGTTCAACTTCCTTGTAATATAATCACCTTTTCAAACTCTATTTTTCAATCAGATTTTATCTTCTAAATCATCTGCTTGGTGCTAACATTAATTATTTTCACCTTCATATTTTCTTAACCAGCTGGAAAATTGTAACAATATTCTTTCTAAATCAGTTCTACAGCTCTGTAACCGTTAGCTTGTTGTTGTTGTTGTTCTCTTTTTTTGAAAGGTGAATTTAATATCCTTTACATTTAGCAAAGTCATCCAATGTACTTTTTTAGCATGAATCTTCAATATATATATGGGATAATATTTTAATTGACCTACCTTTGTAAGAAATAATTACGAATATTACATGATATTCGGAATCTCTTGTGAAACAAATCCCTGAATGAATTTAATTTAGAAAAATGCAGATAAATTTAGCTACCTCCAATAAATTCTTTTATTTCCCCTTCTTTCCTCACCAAAATATGAGTTAATTGGACTTAAATTAATTGTTTAGCTACTTTTTGACTTTAAGGCAAACTGGCTAACTTCGTTCAAAGTATTGGTTCCTTCATAACTGAAAGTCTCTTCATATCTCGGGTGCACTGGATAGTTTTCTATGATCAAACTATTAAGAAAACTCTGGTTTGTTAGGTGTAGTTATGGCGAATTTCTTTACGTATATCATTTTCTATAGTTTAAACATAGAAAACTACTTCATAACTCAGGTGTATTTCATAACTCAGGGTTGTGACATTGCATATTTTGCATATGCTTTTCTAAAACGCATATGCTTATTTGATTCACATATGCATTCATCAACATGCATATGCAATTATAAATATGCATATGCATTTAACAATATGCATATGCTTTTACTAACGCATATGCTTATTTGATTCACATATGCATTCATCAACATGCATATGCAATTATAAATATGCATTTAACAATATGCATATGCTTTTACTAATTTGCATATATGCATTTAGCAATATGCATATGCATTTACCTATATGCATATGAATTTGCCAATTTGCATATGCATTTATAAGCATGCATATACTTTTACAAATATGCCTATCTTGAAGCTGTCTGGAACGAATGGAAGAGAAGTGAGTGGCGTACATTGGGCCCCGAACTGTTGTAATTTGGATTATGGATTGTTTTTTTTTCATTTTTATTATATTTATCATTTTTTAACGCTACTTGCAGTTTTAGAGGATGGTTATGCTCTTCAACTACGAGGGATATGATTTTTGGGTTTGGTAGGCTCGTAGGGTTCATTTTCTATCACCTTTTCATTTTCCTCTTCCATCTGTAAGAGCAGCCACCGTTGTTTTATGTCCCCTTTCGTCACTGCATTCACTGAGTAGCTTTTCTGCATCCATGAGCATTGTCAACGACAGTAGTAAGTGACTTTGTTCCATATAGAACCACTTTCCTTTCTGACTGCTTCTTCTAGTCCCTTGTATTTAATTTCCTTTTGATGTCAGCGATATGGCCTTCGGTTCCGAAGCAGACGTTAAACCCCTACTAAATTAATTATTAATATGAATTTGCATATATTATGAATTATTATGCATTTAATAGTAATGTTCCAAATTTAAAATGTCAAGTATTTCAAAACACTTACGTGTTTCAGAGAAAGACACATTATATTGTTGCACTGTAGGATACTATATTAGTGAAGTGAATTTTCATGGCTACCAGTTATTTAAGAACAGAAACTAAGAATCACGGGAAACGGACTATTACTCGACTAAAAAAGAGGTTAATATTTAGTGTAATAAAAATTTATAGTAGGTTTATATTAATTATGAGGTTAATTAATAAATTAATTATAAAAAATAATAATAAAGTTTATTAATGATCTGTAAAAGCGTAAATTTGAACGAGTAGTTAATAGATCGCCATTTTATGTAAAGCTGAAAAATAAAATAATAAATTCACGATATAGAAAACTACCGAGTTTAAATAACTGAACTAATCGAAGTTGCTTAGAGTACCTTGCGACACTTGGTAACCCTTAGTATTGCAATTATGTTCGTACTTTGTTGCATATACGAAAATACGAAGGCACAGTCTTAAAATCGAACGAACAATATGGGCACATAATTACGGGAATCAAATTCTGTTAATAAAGTGTGTTTTCTATTAATTAATTTTGTGTTTCATCAAAATCATACTTTAATAACCTAAATTACTGATATATTATTCGGCGGGGAAAATCCTGACGAGGAATAGTCCGGCGGAGAAAAGTCCTACTGCCATACTGACCACCTGTGTCTATAATCTGTAACTATTATTATCCTATTCTTTATTTACATTACTGTGAGTGTTACTTTTAGCTTGATGGCGCCATATAGTTAACAATATTCTTCAATTTTCGAACAAAAATTTAAAATCATATTCATTAGGTAAACAAAATGATAGAACACATAAAGGTATACTGTATGTATAACAAATAAATTAGGGTGTTTGTTCAACATCCCACCAGATATGAACAGCTGGAAGTGCATATATTGCCTTCCTTTCAGTTTCAAATGCATATGCCTTTTCTTATATGCATTATCTTTAAGTGCATATGTTTTATCTGCAAAACATATGCGTTTCCTAAAATGCATATGCATTTTCTCATAAAGCATAAAACCTGTTGCATATGCAGTATATTTCCCAGTGCATATACTGCATATATGCAAATGCATAATGTCACAACCCTATTCATAACTCAGGTCTTTCATCACTCGAGTACTTCATAACTTAGGAGTTTTTCTGTACTTAGCTGCTTTAACACTAGAGCGTCCATCGGGTCACTGGTAAAACAATAGAATTGTAGCTACATGTCTAATATCATGTTCCTTAATATTTATATTCACTTTTAGACATAATTACATTCCTAAGACTCTCTTTCCACTGAAATGAATGCTTTACATAAAATTTGCTCTGTTTAGAAAATTTACACTTGCATTCAGGTTATTGACTTGTGCTAATTTTCAACATTTTGTAAAACATAATAAGCAGATATTGAAAAGGTACTATCTATTTCCCTTCACCCATTGAATTATGAAGATTAGATAAGTTTCCCTTGTGAGACAATCATGCCATATCCCAGTTATAAGGCCCAATTATTCCACTAGAGGAATGATTAATAAAAAAATGTTTTTTTTTCATATACAGGCAGTCCTGGTTTAAGTCAAAAATCGTACATCAAAATAACTTAGATATTAAGCTTGAAGTGGGGGAGACCTCGCTTTAAGTCGTCCTGTTATAACAGCGGGGTCTGCCTGTCCTGTCATATGACGTCCTGATACACAAATAAATAGTGATATAAAAATCCCGTATAAAAACTTAAGGTCTCCTCAAGCCTGAAATAATCAAAAGATACTCTCCTTCACATTACTAAGCTAAACACATCCCATGGAATTAAACCCAGACTATTCTGCAGAATTAATGTCATAACTATGGTTGGGACAATATGCTTTTAAAATCATTGATATTAAGAATATCATAAACGAAGCGAATTGAAAGGGTATCGAATGCTATATACCTACTGCTGGTGTAGAATGATTCAATAATGATAAATTCTCTCTGTCTATAATATTTTCATTGTCAATGGTTTTAAAAAAAAACAGGATTTTGTCTCATCACAAATAAGATGACATAATTATTGTAAAATTAAAAAAAAAGTAAAGTACGTAAATTTGGTTGTTTCCGGGTCAATTTCTGACTTGGAGAGACATTTATAAAAAAATTCAATTTTAAGTGTTTGCACTAAATTCAGCTATTTTGAAATTGTTAATTAAATCCAACGATTAATTGGGATATAAATTGTAACTGAACGGGACAAATCTTATTACGAAATAGACTTGTGTGTGTAGGAACAAAGTAAACCAACCAATCGAACAACAGAACATCTTGGGTGATTTATTGGTAAGAGTCATGTAAGAGTACGGCGCAGTACTCGGAAAGTTGGTGTTGTACCTACGTTTACGCCCACTATCCGAGTACTGAGAGTGTCTGAGTCGTGGCATACTCTCATCTAAGTTTTCGCTAGCTCAGAAAGGGCACAAATTACTTCAAACGCAAACTGATGGTTCGTAATGTTGTATTTAAGGAGAGTAAATATATAAACTCAGTGTGTGGTAATTAATTTTATATCAAACGGTTAACTTAATTTCATTGCAATGTAGATATTTTAACAAGACTGTCTAAGAAAAAAATAGCCACGCTATAGTTTACAGCATTTGGCACAAATAAATGAAATGGTTAACGTGCTTTTTCATATGAGCATCTCAAAATATGATATTAAAAACCTTATCTTATCATATGGCAATAATCCCAGTTTTTTAATAACCATTCAACTGATTACAACGGTATTTGATATAAATGTTATCAACATATCACTCTGGTGATATCATCGTTGAATTAGTATTTACTTACCAATATATTCATTATTCCCTCTCTATGCACCTACACGAGACACCTATTAACATTGTGATATTTAATGCACCGCGTGGTGGCTTGAACCGTTGCCAACTTACACAGTCTGTCTGTAGCTTCTCTTTGAGAGGGTAACTAGTGTATGTACTCTGCAATGAAACTTCTGAACTTACGTCATTGATAAGGTCTTTAACCCTAGTAACAGTTAGTTATATCGTTATAGTTTGTTTGAATAATGCTCAGTGTCGATAGATAGTCGAAATTGTTTCAGCAAAATGGGAAGAAGGAAGTCGAAGCGCAAGCCGCCACCCAAGAGAAAAGCTCTGGAGTCACTTGACACTCAGTTCAACTGTCCTTTCTGCAACCACGAGCGATCTTGTGAAGTTGACATGTAAGTAATTTTTTAAACTTCAATTTAAAAGTTAATATATAAATTAGATTAAATTTTTGGTTAAATTTAATTTTCTAATTAAAAATTAGGTTAAATTTAAAAGTCAAGTTAATTTCTAAAGTTTGAAATACAATTTAGCTCCTAGGAAAATCTAACCGAAACTGCCTATTGTGGTTTAGAAGAAATGTGGTGAGGTTTCTTAATTACATAACTGTGTATTTTTATGTATGGACTGTCTTGTAAAGTTTATACAATTATTATTATTAAAATAACGGCACTTGTCATTTCAATCACTACTCGTTCTTGCAATCTTGTTTCACTTAAACTTCAGTAAGAAACCCGGTTTACGGAAAGATAAAGGGTTATAAGGATGGCGCTAGGGTTAGGGCTACGCTCTTCAACTCAGAATTTTGAGATAAGCTTGTAAGAATAATTTACTATTCACCTCTTCATTTTCCTCTTCAAAAATCACATTTACAGGAAGTGACTGTACTCACTGGGTAGCTTTTCCGCAACCATGAGCTTGTCACCAAATGATTGTGGGTGACTTTATTAATAGTGCCATCATATCTTACCTGACTGACTCTTGGAGTTCCTTGTACTTAATTTCCGTTTATCGTCAGCAATAAGGACGTTAGTTCCACAGCAGACTTAAATAATCTCTTTATTGAATAGTTCAAATCATTTTACTAAACTGCTTCCCTTTGACAGGGACAAGGAGCGTAATGTGGGTCGTGTCAGTTGCCGGGTCTGCTTAGAAGAGTTCCAGTGCAACATTCACTATTTGATGGAAGAAATTGATGTGTACAACGAGTGGATAGATGCCTGTGAAGCTGCTAACTGAAACGTCATGGCTACTCAACTGTGTTTTTATACTTTAGAATATTCAATGAATCATTGAAAAGATTCATACTCTACGGGATATCCATTTATCAAGAGGTTATTTAAACTCAACGTTGAACGTTTTTTTTTCAAGATTTCGAATAGAAATATTCCATTCATCATCAGGATGAGAAGCATTTTTATCCTGATGATGAATGTAAATTTTCTATTCGAAAGTCGAAACCAACAAACCTTCAACATTGAGTTTGAATAACCTCTTGATCAATGATTCATTTAATGGCCAATACGTGTGAAAATCAAGTTGGTTCATGGAATTCTGGCTCTCCGTTAAAATCCATTTCATTTTCTGCAAAATTTTAGATTCAGTAGTAAAAGGAATTATTTTAACTAATTCTTTTGGAGCTATGAATTGTTGTTATCAGTCTCTGTGAAATTTTTATTTGATTTTATCTAGTTTTTAAACAAATAATTTGACCTCAAATAGTTGGTCATCTATATTACGTAAAACTAAATCACACTTGAATATAATAGTTTGTAATGCTAAATTTTCGAACAATATGTGAAGTGTAATGTGTCCGTCAAATATTTTTAAACATTTATTCTCTATGTCAGTTGACATAATGTTAATGATTTATAAACTCACTAGATATGTGCATGAGAGTTGTGAGTCTAGACTTAAAAATGTTGTTAGATTTACATTCCTGTGAATTATTTACAGAGTAAACAAATTGAATGAGATTTTTAATTTCATTCGTTTACATATGCTTGCATTCAATATATTTTCTCAGATGAAAGCTATATTAAATGTAGGAGTATTAATTTGTATCTAATTTCTCAAAACATTTTGTCAAACTGCTTATGTCCCGTACACACTGTCAAACATTTCGACAACAAATTCATTAAACTCTAATAATCTCAGAATATTTGGCAAGCTTTGGTTGAGATATCTAGGTATCAAAAATTAATTTTATGTTTTATACGTATGTACTTATAATGTTTTAAAATTACACTGCGTGCCACACTTTTGTGCAGATCACAAATTTTGGGATAAAATGAGTAAAAATTAATGAAATAAAATGAAATTTGCAGTTAATATGGAAACCCTCACTAGGATGTTATGTATAAAAATTGAAGGTAATCCGTTGTTTATTAACCGAGTATGATCAATTTTTACATTATTTAACCGTGCTACGCTCTTGTG
This sequence comes from Caprella mutica, assembly GCA_947561585.1. NCBI lineage: Eukaryota > Metazoa > Arthropoda > Malacostraca > Amphipoda > Caprellidae > Caprella > Caprella mutica. Next base: position 31,013 of record CANNZV010002763.1, on the reverse strand, counting down.
TTTGTTGTCCTCACATTTTTAAATATCGAAAATGAGTCGCCGCCCGTGTCTTTCTGACTCTGAAAAGAGTAAGATAGTATCCATGCTGGCTGAGGGACATGATGCAAAGTCTATTTCCACTGAAATCGGTCGTGACCCACGTACAGTGAAGAAATTTATTGATGATCCTATGAGGAAGGTCACTCGTAAGGATAAGGGTAAATGGAAAGTAGCAACCAGGCAGAACTTGTCCAGGATCAAGAGGGAACTCAAGAGGAACTCCACTGCCACAAGTGGGGAAATTTTCAAGAGTGCAGGTATGGAGGAAGTCCCCAAAACCACTCGTTGCAGGATCTTGAGAAGTATGGCTTCTCATGTTTCACCCGTTATCAGGCCTCCTTTGAAGGAGTCACACAAGAAAGCAAGAGTTTCTTGGGCTGAGAAGTATCTCAAGACAGACTTCCAGACTGTGCTCTTCACTGATGAGATGAGAGCGACTCTTGACGGCCCTGACGGTTGGGCAAAGTCATGGACTGCCCATGGCTCTTCTCGTCCTCAGAGGATTCGTCGTCAACAAGGAGGAGGAGGTGTTATGATGTGGGCTGGAATACTTGGAGACAGATTGGTGGGACCCTTCCGTGTACCAGAGGGCGTTAAAATCACGTCAGCTAATTATATTAGCTTTTTGAAGAACAATTTTGTTCCGTTGCTGAAGAGGCAACCAGCTGCACTCAAGAAAAAGATCATTTTCATGCATGATAACGCCCCGTCCCATGCAGCTACAGCCACCCGCAGTTACCTGGAAACTCTTAAGTTCTCGGATGATAAATTGATGGTCTGGCCCAGCCTCTCACCGGATTTAAATCCAATTGAAAACCTCTGGTCCATATTAAAACAAAAGTTGTATGCGGGAGGACGTCAATTCACAAACAAGGAGGACCTCTGGAGGGAAATTGAGAAAATCTGTGAGAAGATAACACCAGATAATATAAATAAGTTGACTAGCTCCATGGATAGACGTCTTTTGAGGGTCGTTGACAAGAGGGGAGGTTTTACTGGGTATTAATAATTAAAATGCAGTTTTTGTTATAATTTCATTAATTTTGTATTTTCGAAGTAATTAAATTTGCACTCTTGTAGCTCCTGCATATAAATAACACTTTTTGAGCTAAATAAAATTGTTTTTGAACGTTATATAAGCACTTTTATCCTCCTGCACAAGAGCGTGGTACTCTGAAATTATACCTTTTTAGGAAAAATCCTTGTCAATTCACCAATAAGTATCACAGGCATTTGAAATTTCTTGGCATGTTACATCTGTATTGGACAAGTGTCTACTGAAAATTTCAATGGATTTGGATGAGTTATACTCATTTTACAGCAAAATGTGTGATCTGCACAAAAGTGTGGCACGTAGTGTAGTCAATAAGGGTATCCTTTAAAGTTTAAATGATTATGTATCGGAAGACTTGTCAATTATCACCTTCATCTTTATTTATACAACTAAGTTGTCTATTGTATTGTTTGACTGGCCTTTGGTTCCGACACAGACGTTATACCCCCTACTACTGTTTGACAAAAAATGATCAGACATATTCATATCAGTTCGACACACAGTTTGGCAAAGTGTTTGATAGTGTGTACGGAAATTAAAAACTATTTCATTTATATTTTCTCGCCCAGAGTTTGAAGAGGTTCAACATGTTCTAAAACAGTAGAAGCAAAACCAAAGTCATTGTATATAATTTTATATGAAGGTGGTTATTTATTAGTCTTCTGACATGCAATCATACATTGAGAACATTCTTGGTTAAATCTTAATACAATGTTTATATTTAAATTGCTATAACTACTTACATATCAAATCAACGCTTGTGAATCGGTTTGCAAAATAGCATGAGAGCGTCTGAACGTTAACACTGACAGAGTTTGCTCGATGAAAATCCTGAGTAATGAAGTACCTGAATTATGAAAGGCACCTGAGTTATGAAGTGTTTTCTATGTTCAAATCATAGAAAGTGATACACGTAAAGAATTACGTCCTATTAATTTTTTTTAACCATAGAAAACTATCTAGTGCACCTGAGATATGAAATGGCTCTGAGTTATGAAGGAACCAATAAAGTTTGATTAATTTGCTGTCAAACTGTTTGATAGTGTGCACGGGGCAGATAACATAAAGTCCATTAATGGGTGAACATATTTTAATATTTCGATCAGTAGGTAAGTCCAAGAAGAGAAAATATGATAAAATTCATATGGTTATTATGAGATTGAGGGAAGGGTTGAATTCTCAAGATTTTATTTTGAGTCCGACCGACACCTCAGAGAGGTTTTGAACACTAATTTAGTTTAAATCTTGCAAATTTTAGGTTCATTATTTTATACGGTTGGGCAGTGAATTAAATTAAATGCGAAATGATCTAGAACAAAAATAGAAAATAAATAATTATCAAAAGCTAAGATTATGACAAATTAAATTAAGATAAGTAATAGCTAGTATAATAGAACACGGTAATATGAAAAAAAATATGTTTTCAATCACAGTTAATTTATAAAAAAAGTAATTTAAGAAAAGTTAGTTTTATGTAAGAAATGATTTAGTTCAAAATAAAGAAATGAAAACAGTTAACACTTTCTAACTACACTTTTAAATTCCACAACTTATATAAGAGACGCACAATTAGCAAGGCTATAACAGTACTGGTTAGAAATTTAATATTTCTGGAGGTAACCTTACATGGTGTACACAGAAATACGGATAACAAAATTTACGATGAAGAAAAAGAATAAATAAAATATAAAATGGAAATATGAATAATGAATTATGAGAAATAAATTAATATGAATTTTATAACGCTACAAAATAGATAATTAAAGTAATGAACACCACATTCGTTTCTTGTTTCAGATACTCAGTTAGATTTGTGCAAATCAAAACTTCAAATGTGAATAAAAATATAATTGCGAATGAATGGATTCATATACTTCAATTACAAACAAACAAAATGAATACATACTAGCATTAGAGTATTTTGATTAAATGTTAGATTAAGATTTACAGAAAAGTGGATATAATTCCACTTAGAAAATTAGATCCTCATTTCGGACTAAAATAATCTGTGGGTGTAAGTAAATTATAGGTATAATAGCTTCTACTAAAGGTTTTTTGATAATTAATTATTTTTAATTTGAAAGACTAAATAGTTTTAAAGTTACGAAAGTGGTTAACATTCAATATATTGTAGAAATGTCAAACGGCGTAACTTGGATACAATATCTCGTGATATCTCCCAAAGGGCGTGTGTTGTTATTTAATATAAAAGAAACTGAGAGAATTGAGAGCCTTGCACACAATGCATCACTATCACCACTGTCATCGTGAGAGGTGCTCCTGTGTCAGCGCCTGCGTCAGTAGTGACGAACATGAAGAAAGTAGTAGCTAGTGTGACGTCAGAGGCAACTGTTTTGACAGACCTGGGGTTTCGGGGCGCGATCAACACTTCAGGAACCACAAGAAACAGAAAACTCACAGACAAAGGCATGCACGGCAGGTAGAGAAGGAGAGAACGGACATAGAGAAAATAAATGCGAAATGGGGCAAATATGCTGACAGAATAGAGGAATAACTGGAAGAAATGGAGTAATAGAAAGAAAGGGAGAAGAGAGAGAAAATAAAGATGGAAGAAGAGAACGATGAGTTGAAATATTAAATTAGAATGATGAGAAAATAGAGCGAATAAATGGATATTGACTTTAGAAGACAACTCACAAATTTACGGCGTGAAATGAGCGGGGCATTGGAAGAGTCCGATAGGAAGTTGTGGGAGGAGCAACAGAAGAATTAGCGCCTAGAAATAGAGTTACAGCGTACTGTGCAGGAGATGAATTATATCGCACAGAAGTGCTAGAGAATGTAAAGCTATATTCACATGCTCAATGCCAGAGTTAATTGATAGGGAAATTTTAAATGAAACTTAAAGATGTAAAAGTAATAGAAAAGACATCTACAACATTTCTTAACGACATAGCAATTCTGATTTTCGTTTATCCTGATACGCAAAACCATTCAGTTTTCAATAATTGAAATTAATACAAATAATTTATACATCAGTTTTTACTAATACTTTCGACAAATAATGAAGAAAATAAACAGCAAGTAATTGATTTCAATTGAAGATTTTCAATATAAAATGTATAATATGCGAGACTATGACTTAAATCTACGGTAATGACAAAGTTTATTTCATTGACTTTTAACCAATATGTGATGTACGCTTTACATGAGGTTACAGGCAGGCCTCGCTTTAAGTACAACTCACTTTAGTAAAAGTGGTACTTATTTCGAGTCATGTTTCGAAATAAGTACTGTTCGTAGACATAGAAAACGGAGACAATTTTTTTTTTATTATTTCACGGTAACTAAAAAAACATCAAAATTATAATCCAGATAAGGTTATTAGAAGCAATTGATTCAGAAATTCAACATGTCTATTATAGGGTTAATTCCGTGTTATTGCACGGTCCTATATTTTCGAACGCATGAAAATATTTATATAATAATCATTATTTAACTTTTATTTCAATTGGTATACTTGATACCAATTAGAATAGAAGTTAAATAATAATTATACTTTTTACTTTTCTGACGTGTCCGAAATTGTAGAACCAACCAATAACTTGGAACTTAGTACCCTACTACCAAAAATATTTCATAGAGCATAAAATTGCTGTTTGTTCAATGTAACACAATAATTATAGAAATCTAAGAATCTCTTGATTACCAACTTATATACTGAGTGAGAGTTAAGCTATGGATGGATTATAAAACATTTAATAAGTCACGATTTTAAACTTTTTCATCACAGTCACAAACAATGAAAGACTGTATATCACAGCAAAACCTCGCAGTAGACCAAACTTCTAGTAGACAAAAAAAAATTGTAACTGTAGGTACTGGAAAAAACCTCGTACTAGACAAAACACAATTTTTGTCACCTGACAGTTATTCTAGTGTAAAAATTACCAGGAGTAATAATTACAATACTATTTTAAAGATAATTCTCTAATTTGAATTATATATTATGTTTATGATATTATATTTTATCTATGATATTATATTATATTTATTTATGCTGTTTTTAGGATAGAACATAAGGCAGAATCACTTTAAGATTTAATGGTAGAGTCTGTGCTAAAAAAATTTTATGTGAAAAGTTACTGAAAACTAGATACAGTGACGACTATTCTAATTTCATAAAATGATAATTCAATTGAAAAAAATATTATATTCATTTTAATTGAACAAAAAAAATCATATTGTTTCTAAATGTGTTTCCCTTTAAAATTGGTATGTTCGTCACCATTAATTTGGCATTAAAGTTATCATAAACAATTAGAGCTATCGAAATGTTAAAGTCACCGCTTTACTTTTAGAGAAAACGATATTGGTCTATTAGGAAACTAATAAAGTGAGTTTCTTACTAGACCAAACAAACTTGGAACGTAACTCTGGTCTACTACGAGGTTTTGCTGTATTGATAATATGCTTATATACGTAGTGCTCTAATAACTCTAAAACAAATTTTCTTTCTATAACTGATAGAAAATGAGTTATATAATCAAGGAGTGACAATTATAAATGTCTTGTTACTTTTCTTCGCTTTAGTTACCGTTTGGTAACTAAACTGAGTCGTGATTTGGTAACTAAAGCGGGAGATGCCTGTATATTATAATAAACTAGATTACGTGCACTCTTTAGAGCGCATACCTTCGCCGCTGCCTATCTGTTTGCTACCAAAATCTAATAATTTGGTGACTGGATAGTGACCAATCGTATCACCAAGTTTCATGCAATATAGTTCAATACTTTTTGAGTTATTGAGTTATAAATGACCTTGACCTTTGACTGGATCGCTCCAAAAAATTTACCAGATGGTTCCTGGACATAGTCCAATCGTTCCATCAAATTTCTGACAATTTAGTTGAATAATTTTTGAGCTATTGAGTTATAAATGGCCTTGACCTTGATCTTTGACTTTTGACCCGATCGCTCCCAAAATATAACAAAATGGTTCCTTTAAATTGACCAATCGTCACACCAAGCTTCATGCTATATGGTTCAATACTTTTTGAGTTATAAATGACCATGACCTTGACCTTTGACCGGGTCACTATCCAAATTCTATCAGCAGGTCACTGGACATGGATCAATCGTTTCACCAAATTTAAAGCAATTTGGTTGAACACTTTTTCAGTTAAGCGAATAACAAGATGATAAATAGATAAATAAATAAATGCCGTCAATAATATAACCTTCCCGCATACTGCGAAGGTAATGACGACTACTAGTGTATGGTTAGGGGGTGATTAATTTTATATCAAATACATGTGAGCGATACTTGTAACTACATTGATACCTAATTTGTTTGTTTAATTTCTCTTTGTAATTATTAACAACGACCATTATTGAGCATTCTTCTTATTAAATTTAATCAATTTATAATAGTATTTAATTTATTTTCCAAGTAAAAAATATAGCGTTGAATTGGTATGTTTTATTTATTACCTTCGCAAATTAAATCACGGAATGAAATGTTTTGATCTTCAATATATATTTATTTGTATTTTGTAATCTTTTTAGAAGCAAAACTCCATTAAATGGCATGCAATTTGGTGGGATGATTGGTTATTATACAGGAACCGTTTAATTAGACTTTGGGAGCGATCGAGTCAAAGTTCAAGGTCAAGGTCATTTATAACTCAAACAGTATCCAACTAATTCAAGGTAATGACCAAAGTATTCAACATCATCCCTGTTAAAACATTACACTATCGGGCCAACGTCGGTAAACGTTAGCAAAATAAAGGCACGATCGGGAATTGGCACGCCAATGCTATTACACACTGGGCCAATGCAATGAAAACCACCTTGGGCCAACGGTACCAAACAGCACTGGCCCAATGAAGGAAAACATTGGCTAACCAATCCAGTGACTTTTTGATGCACCAGTAATTTTATTATATGGTCTACCGGTTCTATTTAGCAGTTATCGCCAGACAATCAGAGAAAATAGGTGCAAACGATCTCTCCCAACATTAATCACACCAAATAGCCAATTTAATATCCTCAATTATGTATATCTTACATTGTAATGCTTACTGGGATTGGTCATTGCCTCGTGCGGTTGACGCATGAGAATGATCACTTTTCCTAATGATCTATTATACCCATGACAAAAAATGTGGCGGCGGTGAAGGAATGTGCTCTACGTATCTATGATTCCAAAATTATATTTTTATTCCAATTATTATTGGTCAAATATTAATAATTTAACCAAGTAAAGTTAACGGACCAGAAATGAAGCTAGTAAAGATAACGGACCAGAATTTAACCTACCGTTATCTTTACTTGCTCCAAAAAATGTCATTCATTTTGTCAATTGATATAACTTAATTTGTAATTCTTTAGACTTACAATAAAACTCCTGAGTTATTTTAGAAAATGATATCGTCTACAGAGTATCTCAAAAACCACTGAACCGGTGTTTTGCCTAATAACTTTGTCCTATGTAATGCTTTGCTTATATTTTTTCATATATGAACAAAGGAGAAGTTAACAATGCCAACCCAGTATACATAACAATGTTGGGCCAACGTTGGTCCAATTCAGAACGAAACTCTGGGCCAACGTTGCCCTGCCGGCTTCAATGTATTGAGCCAGCAAAGGCCCGACGTTGGCCCACCTTACGGATATCCACCGACCAAGAACTGTATAACCAAGTATAAACGACTTCTTGGTACCGGCAATACTTAGCGTTGCCGATGTCATGCATGTCTACGGCCAGTACTACTTTCATATAACAGGTGTATTAATTAGAATACACTATACAGAACACTTGAAGACAACAGTCACTTCTAACAATGTAGTAACTGTTCTACAAATACATTTCACAGATCTTAATTAGGGTTAAGAAAATAGAAAAAGTTACCAATTCAAACTCTAATATATGTATTATATTTATGCCATTTTAACCAAATAATAATATTTTTTATTTAAAATTGAATAGAAACTATAATTTTCAATGTGAATAATTATTTCAAACGAAAAAATAACTTTTCATACTAAATATATAAATTAACTAACGGCCAAGATAATTTTTATGAAGAAAATAAATAAAGTGTTAAATTAATATTTGAAGGGATAACAGGCCTACATTTATACTAAATGGCCTGAAACGGCTACAATTTCAAATATATACTTAATTGAGGATATTAAATTAGCTATTTGGTGTGATTAAAGTTAGGAGAGATCGTTTGCACCTAACCTCTCTGATTTTCTGTTGAAAACTGCTATTTAGAACCGGTAGACCAGTATAATAAATACACTGGTGAATAGAAAAATCATTCGATTGGTTAACCAATTTTTGCCTTCATTGGGCCAGTACTGTTTGGCAATTGTTGGCCCAATGTCGTTTACCATACATTGGCTCAGTTTGTAATAGCACCGATGTGCCAATGTCCGATCGTGCCGTTACTCTGCCAACTTTTACCGACGTTGGCCCGATATTGCAATGTTATTAGGGGAATTCAATCAATATGAATTTCAGTGGTGAAGATTTTTTTGTGTGACTTTATATTTGGAGCCAAAACCTTACAAAACTGTGACTTATAGTTTATAGTTTGAAATACAAGGTGGTGCAAAAAAAAGGAAACCCATTTTCAAATTGGTTTATTTTACAAAATATCAAAGCTTGAAATTTTCTAAAAACATCTTCTTATTCCTTTACTTTTTTTGTATCTATCTTGAAAATCTGGTAAAGTTAAGACAAAAATAAACATCCTGCAGCGAATTAAAAAATGGTAATTAAAAAGGGCTTGCGCGAGGATGAAATATACGAAAAAAATCACAATAAGTATAATTCATTCCATATGGATGTAAAAACATTAAATTATATCATTTTCTGTAACCAATAAAAGACAATTATAACCTTAATTATCATTTGAGAATTGAAGTTAGATATAAAATTGATATCTTTAATGAAATCAGGTCACCGTTAATTTGTATCTCCTATTTGAAACCCTCAAAATGCGGCTTTAAAACACTGGAAGTTTTAAACAGATTCAATCTCTTTTTGAACATAGCTTCCAGGAAAGATTTTCACCAACTATAAAACCACATTGACTTATATTAATAATTTCCAAACTGAAGAAACAAATTTATTTTGAAGAAAAAGCGATTAGGTCGCTGGCGAACAGAACGGACACATGAAAATATTAATCTTATTCAAGAACAATTTATTGAGAATTCAAAAAATATCAATCAGAAGGAATGGATTAGACATCACTAAAGACAAATTTCACCAAATTTTTAAACACTATGTGAAAAATTATCCTTTCAAGAAGCATGTAACGCTCGAACTTTTAGAACTAATTTGCCGCAGTCTAAATTTTACAAGATGGTTTCTGCAAAGAAATGCTCGTTTTGGAGAAGATATCGTGATTGGTGATGAAGAAGTATTTCCATGAATGAAAGAGTCGATAAACAAAACATTAATTGAATGAAAAATAGCATTTTTTAAATTTTACTACTACCATATGGAAAAAAATTAAACCTATTCTGCAGTCTTTTTGTGTTTTTCGTCCTCGCGCAAACCCTTTTTATTTATATTTTTTCAATTCGCTGTAGGATATTTTTTTTCTTTTTTTTTTGTCGTAACTCTTAACATATTATCAAGATAGATGCAGAAAAAGTAAACGAATAAAACTGTGTTTTTAGAAAAATTCTAACTTCAATAGTTTGTAAAATATACTAATTTGAATATGGGGTTCCTTTTTTTTGCGCCACCCTGTATAGTAAGGACAATCGAGGTATGTTGTGTGCGTCACGTCATAATAGCAACACTTAAAATCATATTTAAAACAATTGAAGGAGATAGATTTGTAAAAAAAATAGTTATTAATTTGCATAATATAATAAATAAATACATTTTAAATGAATTATTTAACCTGCTAAACCCCTAATTTTCTCTTTAAATTTCTTCCCTTGCTTATATCACGTCACAGATCTCTCAATCGCAACCTATCAATATCGGTATTCCTAGTAAAGCTTTGTGAACTGTTGTCACAAATCAAGAGATTCGTGGCAACACACATAACAAGGCAACACACATAATTAGAAAATTAAGGTTAAGCAGTGTGAATTACATGAATAGATTCATCACTGTTTCTTATGATGGAAATAAATAAACAGTTTTCATAATGTTAGGTTCTTCAATTGTCTTAAATATGATTTTAGAGTATTGCTGTTATGATCGACGTTACGCAAACAACATACCTCGATTGTCCTTACTATATTTCAATTCTAGTTTCCGCTTTCAAAACCAGGTGGCAGAGAAAATAGAAATTGTCAAGATTAGTGTCCCTGATAAAATTGTCAAGATTAGTGTCCCTGATAACATTGCACTATCGGGCCAACGTCGGTAAACATTGGCAAAGTAAAGGCACGATCGGGCATTGGCAAGCCAATGCTATTACACACTGGGCCAATCCAATGAAAACGACGCTGGGCCAACGGTTGTCAAACAGCACTGGCCCAATGAAGGAAAATATTAGTTAACCAATCCAGTGATTTCTTTGATGTACCAGTATATTTATTATACTGGTCTACCGCGGTTCTATTTGGCAGTTATCGCCAGGCTATCAGAGAAAATAGTTGCAAACGATCTCTCCTAATTTTAATCACACCAATTTAATATCCTCAATTAAGTATATCTTTGAAATTGTAGCCGTTTCTGGCAATTTAGTATAAATAGGCCTGTTATCCCTTCAATTATTAATTTAACACTTTATTTATTTCATTCATAAAAATGAGATCGAGCGTTGACGCTAGTTAACTCATATATTTAGTATGAAAAGTTATTTTTCCGTCTGAAATAATATACACATTGAATATTATACTTTCTATTTAATTTTAAATAGAAATATTATTATTTGGTTAAAATAGCGTATGTAAAATTATATATTCGAGTTTGAATTGGCAACTGTTCTATTTTTCTTTTCCTGACTTCGATTTGTAAAATGCATTTGTAGGACAGTTACTACATTGTTAGAAGTAACTGTTGTCTTCACGTGTTCTGTATAGCGTAATCTAATAAATACACCTGTTATATGAAAATAGTACTGGCCGTAGACATGCATGGCATCGGCACTGTTAAATATTGCCGGTACCAAGAAGTCGTTTATGCATGATTATACTGTTCTGGGCCGGTGGACATCCGTGAGGTTGGCCAACGTCGGATCTTTGCTGGCCCAATACACTGAGACCAGCATGACAGAGTTGGCCCAGAGTTTCGTTCTGAATTAGGCCAACGTTGGATCAACATTGTACCTAATGTTTACTGGGGTATCTTATTGTAGTATAATAACTTTGGTATGAATAATATCTTTGGTTCACAGGAGAGGGAAGGTCTGAGAGGGGTTGGTATGACCATGGTCATTAACTAGTTAGAAGGATACATCATACTCGCACTCGACATAATACCGACAAAGAAAAAGAAGGTTACGTCACTTGGAATACGATTTGAAGGTGCTTGTATTGTTTACTTTGAGTCTGTAGCTCAATACTAGCTTTTCTGTAGCTTAATACTAGTTTTCAGAATACAGCTATTAGCTACTTTATTCTTTACAGTTCTTTTTTTATTCATTTTTGTAAATTTGTATAAATTATGAACAACAATACAAAGTTAGTGATATATGATTTTCATTTATTCCTTAATTGAAGAAATCCGCCGACAAATATTAATTATATATATTTCACCATATCGATTTTATCGTGATGAATAGTTCTTATACCTACATTTTACATTAGAAATTATTCTATATAGTTCTTCAATTTCAATCATTGTTGGTGAATACACAATCGATCGTAGTCGACACAAATCCAATTATTATTATATCTAAATTCAATAAATGATTTCAGTATTAGGCATATAGGTATATAATTATATATTAAAGGTCCTCTCCAGGCTCCAGGAAAAAAATGAGTTTATTACATAATATTATAGAACTAAGGTCTACGATCATTACTCCGCAAACCGCATACAATTCAGTTCAGTATATACCCAGCAAACATAAATGTATCTATTCGATGTCTAAACGACTCTGTAAAACCTCTCTTCCGACATCGAATACCAGTAACAAATTAGACATGGTGTTATCAAGTAGACATCAATCCGATATCCGTTTGCACCGCTAAACCGCATCATATCAAGTATATTTTGCATCGAAGCGATACCGTTATAACAGCGTTGAATAGAAAGATAAATTACGACATACAACATACATAGGGATTCTGCATCGAACAGACGCCTAATTATATATCTAATATGCTTCGAAACGATATCCACTTGCATCCAATAAATAAATTAAAATAGAAAACTCTTACTTCATTGAAATAACGTATTGTACGTTTAGATGCATATCAATTCGATTAATGTTACATAGTGATATAAATAAATTAAATGGGAAGAAATGAAGTGATATGTCCACTGTCCAGGTATCGTTCGTGGGTCCATACGTCCTCGTGCCTGTACCTCTGTAGCTTTGCCACCATGGATGCACTTACCTAAAAAAAATTTTGATATTAAGTGACTCGGAGATACTTGAAGATATTCTTAGAGTGAATAAAACAATACAGGCAAGCACCGCTTTTATAACCAAAATCACAACTTTTTCTTATTAAAAATAGTAATGTGTACCGAGATTATGGATCTCTCATAACAGATAACGAGGTAGGAATAAAAATGCATCTTGCGTTTTTCTTTACTCCAAACAACTCGTAATTCTGAAACAATAAAGGAAAATGGTTTCAGAACTATGAAATACACAATAACAGTTAACAAATTTATGACTACCAAGTACAAAGCACTTTGCAGAAAATGACAAAAATAAAATTCGATCTTTAGTGGAACTCAAAATTCCAACCCCTATTTTCAGTAATTTGCACTCCAATGAATTCCAATGAATTCCGATGAATTAATGAATCTAATAAATTCTATCGAATTCCAACAAACCGAAAATACTAAAGTTCAGAGAATGGGAAGTTAAGTGAATTGATTTACTCTAATGTTCAAAGGTAGAACTAGGTTTATTAGGGTGAAATATGGTAATAGTGGTAATTGTAAATACGCGAATAAGAATTTAAATTCTATTCAAGCCTAAAATAAAATGAACACATAATGGCACTACTGGTAGAAAATATTCTACCTGGGGAAAATAAGTAAACGCAATATATCAATAAATATAGCAAATAATTTCTTACCAGATAGGTAGTCTAGCTTAGGGTTTTAGAGAATCACTTGTGGGAGGTGGACAACGTTTAACTGGGTTAGCACAATCATTATTTATATTCAGAGTTAAATATCTCTTTAATTACGCATCTGACAGAAATAGAAAATTTAATGAAGGTATGGTACACCCAAATGCCGGACGTCGAATTTCTTCTATCTAATCTGAAAGTTTAATTATCTTTATGCAACCGGTAATTGAGGAGTTAGTGAAATTCAACGTTTCGGCAAACTAAAATTAAAATTATAGATGTCCAAATATACTCAAAAATAGAAAAAATGGCTACTTCTATCGTTCGAAAGAAGAAGTCAGCATAATTCACACATATCAAAAGGTGACTGGGGTCTGCTAATTAAAGTAATTATTCGTAGTATTAAACTTTTAATGAAATTGACCTGAAGGTAGCAGATATTAAATATCACTAAAGCGCTGAGACACCCTATCACCTCTCTCAATCGAAAACTATATGAAAAGAAAGCATATTATTTGTAGATTTGGTAGGTGATGCTATTTAAATTCTAGGGAAGTGCAAATTCAAATTACCCTAAATTATCGTGAATGTTAAATTTCATGAGTGAACATGACACTGCCCCGGTTGCATATACAATGATACATGTATCATGCAACTAAGAGTAATTTTAAGCTACCTATATATTCTGTCCAGTGTCCACCTCTCCAAAGTGAATCTCCCGTCAAGTACGCTTATAGGAAATCCCCATATTTCATAACAACAAATATTGCAGAAAATTAATGATATAAGCATCACACTGCTTAAAACAAATGAATTAATAAATACATAAATCATGAATAATTAATGATCTGTCCGTCTAAAGAGCAAAACTACTTCAGATACAGGTCTAAGGTAGAAAAATGTTTTTGTAGTAGAATTCTCATTTCTAGCTACTTTTATTTTTACTTTACGGACTATTTTATCGTCACTTGGATACACGTTAACTATGAGACCTAATGGCCATTGATTTCTTTTCAAGCCAGGCTCTCTCATAATGACGATGTCACCAACTGTTAGAGATGTCCGCTTTGTCACCCACTTCTGTCGAGCTCTGAGTTCCTCTAAGTAGTTTTTCCTCCATTCTGTCCAGAAGTGTTCTGCAACGAACTGGACTCTTCGCCAACGTTTTTTCCCGTATTGAAGTAGGTCGTCTTCTGAAAAACATTCGTCGTGACTCTGTTCCTTTGAATGTTTTTGAGTTAGAAGAATTGCAGGCGACATAGGTTCTGGATCGTTAGGGTCGTTTGACACATCCCATAGTGGTGTGGAATTGACGATGTTCGCTGCTTCCTGGAGGAAGGTATAAAGTTCGTCTCTTGATAAGCTTCTCTCTTTAGTCTTCAAGAGAGCTGCGTCCATTGATCTTCTGACCTGCCCGATTTTTCTTTCCCACACTCCTGCGTAGTGAGAGGCGTGTGGAGGGTTTAATTCCCATTTGCAGTCTTTATCTTCTAAGAATATGGCTATCTTTAAGAAGTCTACATCTTTCGTAGTGGCGGTGAAATTTGTTCCTCTGTCACTTCTAATTAACTTGCAGGGTCCTCTCACACTTATAAAGCGACGAAGAGCATTTTGGAAAGATAGCGTGTCGAGTGATGGTAATGGCTCTATGTGAACAGCCCTCGAGTATAAACAAGTGAACAATACTGCCCAAATTTTCTTGGATGCTACGCTTTTACGGGTTTTTACTCCGTCATGAATGAACCAGTGTCCGAATACGTCCAACCCGACGTTTGTGAATGGAGGCGTTGCGTCGACTCTGTCATGAGGAAGATCGGACATGTATTGTTGTTCGCATGATGCTCTTAAGCGTCGACATAGGACACATTTGTTCAGAAAGGATTTCAATACTTTCTTTCCTTTGTTTAAGTAGTAGCCACCTTGTCGCAGCGCTCCACTAGTTATGTGCCTTCCTTGATGACCAGTATCCATATGTACTTTGTCTAATATCAGTGTACTTACTCTGTGGTTATGAGGCAATAGTATAGGATATTTTACTGAACAAGGAGAAGACACATTTTTAAGGCGACCTCCAACTCGTAGGATACCGTTATTGTCTGTAAACAATCCTAGTTTCGACAAGGGGTTGTTAGCTGGGAGTTGACCTTTCTGAAGAATATTAGTCATATTTACGAATGACGTTGATTGAGCTTCCCGTATCAATATATCATGGGCACAATTTTCTTGTTGGTTGCAGCTCACCTTGTTGACCTTTTCCATCCAGTTTCTGGTTACTTTCACAACGAGGTTTACTATCCTTTTCAATTTATTCCATGAAGAGTGACGCTCTATTAACGTGCCTATCGGGGAGTTCTCTGGTACAGTAACAAGATTGGTATGTATTAGGTTAACGGTTTCCGGCAGATCGACTGATACATCATTTTCAACTGAATGATTTTCATGATTTTTAGTGGACAGAATGCTTGGACCGGTGATCCATGACGAGTTGAGTAATGCGTTGGCTGACGTTGCTCGTGTTGTGAAGTCCGCTGGATTGTTCTTGGTGCTTACATAACGCCACTGATTAGGGGATGATACAGACAGTACCATTTGGACTCTTCTAGTAACGTACTGTGAAAACCGTTTCTTGGTGTTTGAGATATAACCCAAAACTATTCTGCTGTCTGAATAGAACCACACTTCATCTGGTTTTTTAGAAAGCTCATTAATCATTTTACGAGAAGAGTTCGCTGCGTTAGCTGCTGCACATAACTCCAAACGAGGAATAGAGTTAGCCGATTTTGGAGCAACTTTACTTTCCCCGTAAAGGAATGCAACGTGAATTCTTCCCATGTCATCTGTAGATTTCAAGTAGATCACGTGGCCGATAGCGTTTTCAGAAGCATCAGTAAATACGTTTATTGAACTATGCTTTACTTGAAACGTGTTAGGAATGAGACATCTGGGCAGTTTAAGGTTATGTAAATCTGAAAGAGACTCTTTCCAGCTTTTCCAATCCTGGTGTAGTTCCGGTGGTAAAATGTCATCCCAATCGTATTTAGATAGATAATCATCATCTTCACTCTTCCTAGGTAGAATCTTTCTTTGTATCAGCTTTCCACCCAATACCACGGGACAGGCCAAACCGATAGGATCGTAAATGGAAGAAATGATTGCCAAGACTCCACGCTTGGTAAAAGGACGGTCTGGAAGCTCCACCTTGATAGCGAATTGATCTGCTGTCATCTGCCATGCAACGCCAAGAGTCCTGTGAATCAATTCGTTTTCCAGTACGTATGTTGAAGAATCTCCTAGATCTTCTTTAGGAAAGGCTTTTAGTACTGCAGGATCGTTGCACATAATTTTGTGCAACTTTATATTAAATTTCGCAAGGATATTACGTGATTTAGTAAGGATCTCTATAGCTTCTTCAGGTGTTGAAGCGCATCCGAGTCCATCATCAACATAAAAATTATGATGAATATAGTCAATCACTTTAAGGTTCAAACTTTCGTTCTCTTCGCTTTCATATTTCAATGAATCTGCTGCTTTCCGCAGACCAATAGTGGCGATGGAAGGACTGCAACAATTTCCAAAAATGTGCACGCGTGCTCTGTAGGCTGCTAGTCCGTTGTCCATATTATTGTCTCTTGGCCAATAAAAGCGTAGCAGATCTCTGTCCTTTGGTGTAACATAGAAACAATGAAACATTGAAGCTACGTCAGCAACGAATGCTACCTTTTCTTCTCTAAATCTTGCAAGAACACCTCTTAATTTGTTGTTGTTGTCGGGTCCTTGCAGTAACATGGAATTCAAGCTAATACCCGAATAACTAGCAGCGCTGTCGAAAACCAATCTTAGTTTTAGTTTCTTGTGGTGCAGTACTGGGAAAATAGGTAAGTACCAAGTGTTTCCTACCGCAGTTCTTGTGTCATTAGGAGATATCAATTCGACGTGCTTCTGGTCTATAAGGTTTAGCATGAATTTCTGACACTCCTTTAATTTATCGGGTGAACGTTTCAATTGTTTCATTGTGTTAGCCTGTCTACAAAACACTTGTTTACAGTTATCGGGAACACTCATATTTCCATTCTTCAATGGTAAAGGCATCTCGATTGATCCATCTTGATTGACGATTGTATTATTTTCAATTATGTCGAAGAATCTTCTGTCTTCTACTGAAAAACCATCGTCTTCGTCATCGTCAAACTTTTCAAAGATTGAGCGATTGGGAAAAGAAACCTGAGCCTCGAAATGATCATGAGATAGAGTGGTCCGTAACGTGACTATTTCAGCGTTATTGTCGTTAGGACAAACATTGCCAACTAGTGCATAACCAATAGGGGTTTTATGAAGTACTGGAACGTTGTCATTTAGCACTCGAGTACGCATTAAAGTGCCGGCATCTCTACCAATGAGCATACACACGTGAGCGTTTTTATTAATTGGTGGGAAATGAGAAGCATAGCAGGATAACTCTGGGATTTTTGACACTACTTCATGTGTGGCCACTTCGTGAAGGGTATTTGGCAAGAAGTTAGTTTCATATAGTTTTGGAAGACCATGAGAGGTTTCCTCGTAAATTCCTTTTACGAAAAGACCACTCTTTACAACTCTTCCGGTTACTTCGTATTTCTCATTTGAAATTGTGCTTATATTGTAATCCATTTTGGAAGATTCTATGCTGAAGTAATCAAGAAGCCAAGAGGTTGCGAATGAATTTGTACTCTCTTCATCGATAATAGCGTAAGCTAGAAGACTCTTGTTGCTAAATCCAGGAGCTGTGATCTTGACAAGGAGAGTTTTGCCGCAATTACGGCCAACATCTAAGCCACAAACGGTAGTACATAAAGTTGCGTCGCGCCTGTTCTTGTTAGGTGCATTCCGGTCGTAACCGATATTCCTTCTAGAGAAATGCATAGCGCATATATGTTGGTCTGAATTACAAATTGAGCACCTTATGTTTTGTTTGCAATTTTTTGCTAAATGTTTCCCGAAAAATCTGAAACACGTTTATAATTAGCAATTAATTGAACAGTTACCCGAGGCTTACCTGTAAGGTGAAGGGTGACTTCAATTACTTCGGAAGCCATTCTTGTTCATTTTTCTGGAGTGTTCCAGAGGTGCCAACTTATGAGATGTCCACCTGCATCGGCCGTTAACTTAAGCATTCAGTATTCAAAGATCGAATCTTTTGTTGTGTATTTCTGGAGTGTTCGGGCGGGAGCGCTCCGGGCGGGAAAGAACACTCCAGAAAAATGAACAAGAATGGCTTCCGAAGTAATTGAAGTCACCCTTCACCTTACAGGTAAGCCTCGGGTAACTGTTCAATTACTTATCGCCATTCTTGTTCATTCTGGAGTGTTCCAGAGGTGCCAACTTATGAGATTTTAAAGAACGCAGCAAAAGATGAGACCAACCAATTTTCAAGTATGAATTTAAAATAAGAGCATCAGAAAATTGTAACGTTGGCCCAGCCTGCGACCTTGAATATCGTCAATGGTAATATTATGGTTCAAGAAAGAACAGGCAGCTGCTGCACAAGTGCAGAGATTAAAATTAGCGATGTCGATTCCTGCCTCTTCCATAATTGCTTCAATCCGTCTACCTATTTTTGAAATAGATAGGTACTGTTTGTATGATTTTCGGAAACTTACAGAGTTGATTAGACTCTCCACGAAATCTAATCCATGTACTCTTTGAAGGTTAAATATAGACAGAATTTGAATTGACATTAAAATACCTCATTTAATCAGGAATTCATTATTTCCCACACGTGGTGTAAAAAGTAATTGAAATAGTCTCATGATACAAAATCTTTATACATCCATAACTTTGAAAGTTGGAACTTGATGTATAGATCATTGAGCTTGTACCATATCTCATTAATTAATAGGTTGAAATTCTAAAAGCAATACTTTCCAGAGGGAAATAATTTTTCAAAATTCAAAACAGAAGAAACTTCCAAGATCATTTGTACATGGGAGTGGTTAGTCTTATTTAATTTTTATTTTAATTGGTATCCCGGATACCAGCACTAATTCAATAACTAACACTCTTTACTGCAAGCGATTTCACTGTACATAATCCAGTATTATAAGAAAACTTTATATCAATAATTTACATCATTAAATTGCATGGGATCAATTTTCTGTCTACTCAAGAAATATACCACTTGTGATCTAGCTATGTTGTTTATAGAGGTTTGGCGGAAATTCTGCACTAAAAACACATGATACTGATTTTGTACCGCAAAAGGGGTAATGAACACTGTTGCACTTGGTCTTCCTAAATTTTATAAAGCCTCATGATACTTAAACGTTAGATATCAGCTACTATTCGGTAATCCCATCAAAATACCAACTTACTTTATCAGCATGAATGTTTTGATAAAAGTATATTTTTTCACAGAAAAATAAGTCTTCTAACAGACGTTGTCAAAATCTTTAACTAATACGAGAGCATGACTGAATATTTGTAGTCTTGACAGTAAATATTTTGATGTGGACAAACTAAATGTCATTTGAAAAGGCCCTGCCAACCGGATAAAAATGGCCTTCAGTTCTAGTACATTAATGTGAGAGGTTGAGTCTTAGCATACATAATCCCATCTATTTTAAATAAAATTTAATACATTTATAAGAAATGTATATTCTTCAAGTTTATGCATCAGTGGTAGCTAATTACAATACTTTGAGAATTATGGTTTATGCTTACTAAACTGATTGAAAAGATTCATATTCAACTGGAAATATATATTATCAGAGGTTATATAAACTCAGAGTTGAAGGCCACGTTTTCCACACTTCTCCTGATGATGAATAGAAATCTTTTCAATCGAAAGCTTGAAACCAAAAATACCTTCAACGCTTACGAAACTAAAGTAATGAAAGGGTGTCTAAATACTTTAAGCTGGATAATCATCATCAATTTCTATTCTTTTGTAAGTTACTATTGACAATTTTGAGAGCATTAAATTTAAGACGTTCTAAAATTATAAAGAATAAACCTCCCCCTTAAACTGCTGGAAGGCAGAGAGTCAACAGTTTGATAAAAAATAAAAACGTCACAATTAATAGAATTTTGCTCAAATTTGTTGCATCAATTAAAAATCATTCCTTTCCAATGATTAGGAATAAACAAAATAAAATTTCTTTCATAACTAATAACAACAGTGCTCTCTCTCTCTCTCTGCAACAGTCCATTCATATACGAATTCATCTATCAATTAAGTAAATTAAATAGTACGTAGACAAGTAACTTTCAGTTCTTAATTTTGCCAATATAGAATACATGACTTAAGTTGCATGATTCACAAGTAGAGCCTTTAGCTACAAACTTACCTGAGTTAGAAATGTTTTCCAATTTCTAATATCTACGGTATTATTCTCTATATGGACAGAAAAGTAATCATCTTCAAAATCAATAGAGGCCACGAGACAAATTTATTCCATTGAACCAACTACAGTTCTTCAATGTTCTAATTAATAACGTTAATAATGGATATGCAGATTCAATGGCTTAGATAAATTTATAAATAAATGAAGTCCTCCACGTCTTATATGAACGAGAAAACTGAACCGAAAATTATTATTCTTCTCTATGACCAATCTTCATACCTATAGACACTAATTTTTGAATATCCAAAATAAGAAATAATTTTGAAATACAGGTTTTATGTAACTATGTGTACTAAATTTCCGGTTGAACTAATTGTTGCTCTAGTGCAACAACGTATTGAACAGTCTTCAACTCTTCGTCAATTCCCGAGTCGCAGAAGAATTTATCGGGGAATATATGTAATTAGGGTTTAGGGTTAAGTAGGTATATTACGACACATAGTAAACTGGCCTACTAGAAAAACTATGAACAGTCTTGAATCCTAGCAGGAGGTTATCGAAATTCCCCTGTTAATTCTCTGAATCAGAGAAAAACTTAACATTGCAAATTCATTTGGGAAGAGACTGTAGGCATTAGCATATAACTAGTAAGTTAACTGGCTTCCAGCAAAATTTTTACTGAAGAACTAGACTTGGATATGCAATTGCAAAACATATCTGTAGTGGTATTAACAGTCTGTATTTGTTAAGAAATAAATATTGGTACTTGAGACTAAAGTTCAAGTTACACGATATGTCTAGTGTTCCTTAGATGTAGCCAGTACAAGCTCGGGTCACAAATTCCCGGCTAAAATAGATAACTAGTTGCCCTAGCTGAAAATTCATAGAGACTGTCTTCAATCATAGTAGTGAATATCGAAATCCCCTCTCAAATTGTTCTGAAACAGAAAATTTTCATAATGTGAGTTTATATGGAAGGAGACTCAATAGGCCTGTAGCTAGTTAGTAGTCAATAGGCCTCAATAGGCCTGTAGCTAGTTAGTAGTCACCATGAATTTGCGACAAAATTTTTATAAAGAGTTGAAAAATTATACCCAATATAGCGTAGCGTATATTTGATATTTCCAGTGAAAGCACGGTCTCAAAATACCGGCTTCAAACTAACTAACTAGATTTACCTTAGTCACAAATTTTTAGGATTTCTCTTCAAAATTCCCCTGTCTATATTATATCTCTGAATCAGAGAAAATTTCACGATGTGAAGTTATTGTTAAGAGACTATAGGCATATAACCTATAACTAGTTAGTAGTTAACTGGATTATTATTATTAATTGTATCCATAAATTCATGGTGCTTCTTGAATGGAATACATAGCACTAGTAGCAATATCAATCTTTAAGTAGCTACCAATTATAAGCTAGATAGGGTAAAGCAGGTAAATTGCGGTACACTAACTAACTGTGTCCTCTAACCACAGAAATATCATAGCTTCAAACAATAATAAAATATAGAATGCAATTCCGCTACTTCAGATACCTGAACAAATTTCAATAAAAATTCGAATCAAAAAGTTTAGAAAAGTTCTTGCAAAGACTGCAATTGGAGCGCAATTTACCTGTGGGACCCTAGGCAATGATTACAAACAAGTATTATTTACAATTTACGCCACTTTGTACCCGTTAAAATTTTTCATTTTGAGTATTATTGCACATATGTAAAGTTACCATATAATATAATAAGGAAGTTCAAGAAAGTTATAGTATTATACGATATATAGTGTATATTTGTTCAATCCAGTAAAGCACGGTCACGAATTTCCGGCTTGAACTAGCTAACTAGTACCCTAGTCACGAATTCTTAGGGTTTTAGTCATCAAACCTAGCAGGGGGTTATCGAAATTCCCCTGTCTATAATTTCTCTTAGTAGAGAAGAATTTCACTGAGTGAAATTTGGAAAGAGACTCTATAGGCATAGCTAAGCCTATAGCTAGTTAGTAGTAAACTGGTAGTCACCAATTTGTGACGAAAATTTTAAGAGAGTTGAATAGTTACTAGATATAGGGTCAAGCAGGTAAATTGCGGCACGCTAACTAACTGCGGCCTCTAACAAAAGAAACATCATGGTTTCAAAACACACGTTAAAAAATAATATTAATAAATTATATTATTCACCGCGCTTCTTTTGATATCAATGCAACATTTCTATGTAATTTGGGAGCCGCAATTTACCTATGTGACCCTATCGTATTTTTGAGATATCCAGTTTAAGCACGGTCACGAATTTCCGGCTTTATCTATTCTAACTAGTAACTCTAGTCACGAATTCTTAGAGTTTTAGTCATCAATCCTAGCAGGGGGTTATCGAAATTCCCCTGTCTATAATTTTTCTCTTACTAGAGAAGAATTTCACAATGTGAAATTTGGAAAGAGACTCTATAGGCATAGCTAAGCCTATAGCTAGTTAGTAGTTAACTGGTTAGTAGTCACCGTAAATTTGGGACGAAAATATTAAGTGAGTTAGTTATACACGATATAGCGTATATTTGCAGTGTAAGCACGGTCTCGAATTACCGGCTTCGAACTAACTAACTAGATTTACCCTAGTCACGAATTTCTAGGGTTTGTCTTAGGTCCAGCAGGGGGTTATCGAAATTCCCCTGTCTGTGAAATTATTGGAAAGAGACTATAGGCATACAACCTATAACTAGTTAGTAGTTAACTGGCTCACTTAAAAACTATCAGCAAGGCCTGTTTTCAAGTACCACGCAAGATAGGTAATTTTTTTAAATTATAATAACGAGCAAAAGTGGCTAAAATTGTATATCCTATAGAACTAAAAGAAAAGCTATATTAAAAACACTTATCTGTATACGAGAACATCTAGGCTTGTGCACGCACAATTAGACTTTAAGCCTAGGGGAGCAGGAAAAAACACACACATGTTAACGCGCCGAATGCAAATGGCGAACTGAATGCTTAAGTTAACGGCCGATGCAGGTGGACATCTCATAAGTTGGCACCTCTGGAACACTCCAGAATGAACAAGAATGGCGATAAGTAATTGTTTCTTAACTTTATAATCAAAGTTGATAAATGTTTTGCAGTTTGCCAAATCATGACTATCAGATTGATGAAAGGAACACTTGTAATTTGTATCACTACCATTTCGATTATTTTCAGTTTCACTTTCGTTCACTTGCACTGTACTCAAAACTACGCCTTTGGTTTTCACTGATTCACCTGTACATGAAGAACGTTTAATTAGGAAGTCGGAACAGAGATCATCAGATATATCTTCTAGGAATTTGCAGAAATAATCGAAATTAGGATTGGTGCAATAATTTCGCATGTAAGCAGCTTTCCGCATTCTCCACCTGTTGTTTACAAATGAAGGGAGTTTCTTTCGCACACTTTCTAATCCTGAAGGGTGGTCAAATGTACTGAGGTCTTCTACGCGGTCCATGTGCGCCAAGATCACCTGACATAGATCGCTTAGATCACGGAGTTTCATTCCAACATTCGGGTCATCTTCTGAACCTTTCACGTCAGGGAATTTTATGATTCGCTGGCGTAGCTCGTTCGAAACTTCTTCATCTCCTCCAAATCTCTTCTCTAGCTTGTCGTTTATTACTTGTAGTGCAAGTTTGGGATTGCTAGAATATGCAGTTTTGAATGTTTGCACTACTTTTCTGGCAGATCCAATCGTATGCGCCTCCAATATATCTATCTTGTCTACTGGATCCAAATTCAATGGTTTCATTTTGTTAATGAGAGAAGACATCCAGGTATGATATATATAAGAGTCTCCACCGTAAAGAACAGCTGGTGCTTTCTTAAGTTCCATCATTGCCAAGTAGCGTGTGTTGCAGTTTAACTGATCCGAATTGTTATGATAAGGTGGAATGTGTTCTTGTGCATTAGAATCGTGGCTCGAGTTTGACGCAGCGTCAAAAACCCGACTTCTTCTTGAAGTCAGTTTAGCTGAAATTGAGCTATGAGTTTGAATAGGAATTTCATCTGCTTTTTGAGACTCTCCTGTCATCGATCGATCCTGCACGTTATTCGGATTGTTACGAGAAGTTAGAATGAACTCTTGTGCATTAGGATCGAAGTTCAAACCCGATGCGGTGTCAGAAACCAGACTTCTTCTTGAAATTGGTTTAACTGAGCCCGATCTTTGAGTTTGAATAGGATCTTCATTTGCTTTCTCAGACTCCCCTGTCTTTGCATGATCCTGTACGTTATTCGGAGCGTCTTCCGGAATTGCGTGACTTGAAACAGTGCGATATATAGCAGGCTTTTTGACTCTTTCCTTGGTCCTGTTCTCGTCGTGGATGCTAAACCAATTTTCTACGATGTCGTGTCCCTCGTTTATATCTAAGTCGCTATGTACAGAGTCGTGCCCATTTTCATCTTCGATCTCAATTTGTGCTTTAAGAAGATTAACTTATTCATTTACTCTTATGGCCTTTTTTTCTAGTTCAATTTCTTGTGCCAAGGCTTTTTGTTTGATTTCAGCTATCTTTAATTCACCCCTTAATTTATTAGAAAGGTTAGATTTAATAGACCCAGATGATCTTGAACGAAGAGAATGATTTCTTAAATTGTTGTTCATTCCATGTAGAAGCACGTTCTTGAAACCGACTGAATCTGTGAATTCTTGATGCTCTGCTTCCAGTATCTTCAGTTAATGGGTTGCTCCCGAATCAAATAAAGATTTTTCATGAACTATTACAGTAGTCTCGAAAGTTCCCCTTTCTTATTTAAATCTTCGTACAGGGCTTTAATCAAAGAGCGGTCCTGCTTTTGATTTTCGTCGAGATCATCGATGTTGTCTAAAACGTTTTCGAGATCTGTTTTAGCCAAATGCGTAGCTGCGATAAGTGCTGACAATGGTAGGAATTGCACCGGCCTGCTCACCATTCAAGGATTTACTACTTCCGTAGGTTTCATGCTTCATTCGCTTAGCAACTCTGGCTTAGTTCTCTGATTAGTTGATAAATGTGTCACCCACTTCTCGATTCTCTTGGAGTTGGACTGATCGCTATCTGATTACTGTACCGGAGATTATGGATCTCTATAACAGATAACGAGGTAGGAATAAAAATGCCATCTTGCGTTTTTCTTTACTCCAAACAACTCGTAATTCTGAAACAATAAAGGAAAATGGTTTCAGAACTATGAACATACACAATAACAGTTAACAAATTTATGACTACCAAGTACAAAGCACTTTGCAGAAAATGACAAAAAATAAAATTCGATCTTTAGTGGAACTCAAACTTCCACCCCTATTTTTCAGTAATTTGCACTCCAATGAATTCCAATGAATTCCGATGAATTAATGAATCTAATAAATTCTATCGAATTCCAACAAACCGAAAATACTAAAGTTCAGAGAATGGGAAGTTAAGTGAATTGATTTACTCTAATGTTCAAAGGTAGAACTAGGTTTATTAGGGTGAAATATGGGTAATAGTGGTAATTGTAAATACGCGAATAAGAATTTAAATTCTATTCAAGCCTAAAATAAAATGAACACATAATGGCACTACTGGTAGAAAATATTCTACCTGGGGAAAATAAGTAAACGCAATATATCAATAAATATAGCAAATAATTTCTACCAGATAGGTAGTCTAGCTTAAGGTTTTAGAGAATCACTTGTGGGAGGTGGACAACGTTTAACTGGGTTAGCACAATCATTATTTATATTCAGAGTTAAATATCTCTTAATTACGCATCTGACAGAAATAGAAAATTTAATGAAGGTATGGTACACCCAAATGCCGGACGTCGAATTTCTTCTATCTAATCTGAAAGTTTAATTATCTTTATGCAACCGGTAATTGAGGAGTTGAGGTGAAATTCAACGTTTCGGCAAACTAAAATTAAAATTATAGATGTCCAAATAACTCAAAAATAGAAAAATGGCTACTTCTATCGTTCGAAAGAAGAAGTCAGCATAATTCACACATATCAAAAGGTGACAGGGGTCGGCTAATTAAGTAATTATTCGTAGTATTAAACTTTTAATGAAATTGACCTGAAGGTAGCAGATATTAAATATCACTAAAGCGCTGAGACACCCTATCACCTCTCTCAATCGAAAACTATATGAAAAGAAAGCATATTATTTGTAGATTTGGTAGGTGATGCTATTTAAATTCTAGGGAAGTGCAAATTCAAATTACCCTAAATTATCGTGAATGTTAAATTTCATGAGTGAACATGACATAATGAGTTGGTCAAATTTTTATATAATTGTAACTCCTTAAAAAATTTCGTTCTCTTTGAGTTCAAATTAAGAAAATGTTTTGAGGCCACGACTTAGAATACAGATGAAAGCTGTGTGATGAAAGTTCAAAGGTGTGATGAAAGGTTCAAAGTAATGAATGCATTAATTAAAATTTGACCATAGATTAACTATCACTCAGTAAATAAAGGTCATATTTAGTTGAGTAATTAGTTTGATATTTTGACTTATATAATTGTGTTTACATTGAACAAACAGGAATTTTGTGTTCTGTGAAATATTTTTAGCAGTAGGGTTTATGTTCCAAGTTATTAATAGGGTCTATATTTTCGAACACGTGACAAAGGAAAATATAATTATTATTATTTAACTACAATTTAATTTAATAGCTGAAGGTATATGATACCAATTGAAATAAAAGTTAAATAAGGATCATTATATATAGATTTAATGAGTTCGATTACAACTCTAAGTTTAATTATCTAGTAATGTGAATCACTGAATATTAATCGTCTCATTTGCAGCTTTTGGCACTAGGTGAAAGTTCAAGTTATCGGATATGGGTTTCCGCATTTTACGTAGAAAAATTATTTAGGTATTGATTTTTATTTCTAAACTTGTATTTTACGTACTGGTATCATGGATACCAATTTAAGTAAGAATTGAATAATGATAATTAATATATTTATATCTTACATATTCGAAAATGTGGAACCGTCCGATAACACAGAATGTACTCTAAAATAGAACATGTTAAATATCCCATCAACTTTTAATTATTTACGTTTAATATAGGTTTAACGTCTGCTTCGGAACCAAAGGCCATGTCTCTGACGTCTAAAGGAAAATAAATAGAAGCTAGGGACTTGAAGAAGCAGTCAGAAATGAAAGTGGCTCCATGGACAAAGTCACGACGCTCATGGATGCTGAAAAGCTACTCCGTGAATGCAGTCACTTACCGAGGAATGTGACAAAAATGGTCCACAAGCACCGGTGGCTGCACTCAAGGATGAAGATGGAAATGAAGAGGTAATAGTAAATGAAGTCTACGAGCCTACATAACACAAAATCTAAGACCTCGTACGTAATTGTGGAGCGTAACCCTAGCGCAATCCTCTAAAACTGCATGGAGAGTTAAAAAAACTATACACATGGTAAACATAAAATAGACAATACATAATCCAAATTACAACAGTTTGAGTCCCAAGGGACGCCACCCCCCTTCTCTTCCATTCACCAAAGACAGCTTCAGGAACCCCTCGCGGTTTATTTACAATAAGCAGTCTAGAATAGATTCATAACAATAAATGCACTGGTCATCTAAAAATCACTTGATTGGTTATCCATTTCATTTTCACGGTACTGGAGGAACACTGTTCAACAACCGATGTTCCAATATCGCTTACTATACTGTACAATGATCCATTGGACAATCGCACTAGCGTGTCAATGCCCGATCATACCTTTACAACTGCCGTAGTCCCCTATAAATGTATTAATTATTGGGTTTAAAGGGAGCACCACGTACGTTGTATAGAAAGGTACAATCCAATTGAATAAAAATAATTCCTACATTTCTATGCGTATTATATAACAGGAAGATAAGAAAATGAATTTCCAAATTTGAAACGATTTTTTTAAAACTACGTATCTGTTTTCGCACTTCTGGTCGAAGTATAAATTCAGATATCGTTTGGAAACAGACATGCCGACGTCAAGATGATACTGTTAAAACCATGTATCGGTTTTCGTGTTTCTACTCGAAGTGTAAATTCAGATATCATTTAGAAACAGACATTCCGATATCTACTATGAGTCGAAATGGTTACTAAGTCGATACCCACCGTTAGCGCTACGAATTCGACAGCAAACGGCATCGAATCGACATTCATATGTTTGTTGGGTAGTTTATTATTTGCTTTTAAAGGTCCTCTCCAGGATCCGGAGAAAAAATGAGTTTATTACATAATATTATAGAACTAAGGTCTACGATCATTATTCCGCAAACCGCATACAATTCAGTTCAGTATATATTTTATTATTTGCTTTTAAAGTTTTTTAATACTCTGTGAGCTACAATTGAGCGAATCTCCAATCTGACGCTGAGAAAGAAGATTGTACACTCTTTGTTTTGATTTCAAATTTATATTTTTAAACAAACAATGCGTTTTTGGCCTTCTTTTAAGATATTGATTGTTTCTAAAAGTTATAAACGTTTCTATAATCAGTTTATCCAAATTTAAACCTTTAAACGAATAATAAATTGATTTATTGAACCAAATACCTTGTTGACAATCAAAACAAATGGTGTACATTCTTCTTCTTCAGACTGAAACATAGAAAGTCGGAAGTAAAGTAAGTTTTGTAGAGTTTGGATTATGAAAATCTTAAAAAGCATATAAAATTAAAATTATGCTATCAAATTTTATAAGGTTTGCAGTAAAAGGATAAAAAACGTTAGCCTCGTTGATTTAGGCAATAAAAAAATTTGCTTGGAGGGGACCTTTAAAGTTTTTTAATACTATGTGAGCAACAATCGAGCGAATCTCCAACCTGACGCTGAGAAAGAAGATTGTACACTCTTTGTTTTGATTTCAAATTCAGATTTTTAAACAAACAATGTATGTTTGGCCTTCTATTAAGATATTAATGGTTTCTTCAAGTATATAAAACTTTCTATAATAAGTTTATCCAAATTTAAACCTTTAAACTAATAATAAATAGATTTATTAAACCGAATACCCAGTTGGCAATCAAAACAAATGGTGTACATTCTTCTTCTTCAGACTGAAAATTAGAAAGTCGGAAGTAAAGTAGGTTTAGTAGAGTTTGGATTAAAAAATCTTTAAAAGCATATAAAATTAAAAATATGGTATCAAATTTGATGGGGTTTTCAGTAAAATGATAAGAAACATTAGCCTCGTTGATTTAAGTAATAAAATTTGCTTGGAGAGGACCTTTAACATTTACGATGCATTTAATTGTCTATTTGACCAAGTAATCAAAAGTTATTTCATGAAGATCTATAACCAAATACTTCCGATGCGAGTATCTGAATACCAGGTGACGTCATGAATCGCTCGCGTGACGTCACACTTTCGCGTCATTTTTAAGTGCGAGTATCCTTCTAACTATTCAATTCATGGGTATGACGTATCATTTTTGCGCTCTATTAACATTTTTTTGACCCAGGCTCTGACTGGGGAGAGGATGCATTTTATTGTTCTGCCCTATAAAAAATAGGAAGATAATTATCAGCTGCAAAAAGAGTGTAATATATTGTTACCTTATTAATTCAAAATATAAATTAGACTGTGTTATCCAGGGTACATTATCTATATGTTACAGTACCCTCGCTGGTGTTTGCTTTGCTTTTACCTATTTCGCTAAAATATCTGTTCTTTAGGAAGTGGAGCCTTGGGTCTACAAGTGCCAGGGCCGAGGTAGGTACTAGGTACCTAACCGGTGCCCCTTAAAAAATATCCTCGATAACTCGTCACTTACAAAAGAATTTAGTCCGTTAGCACCTGGAAGTTTCAGAAATTTAATTTTTTTAGCATTGTATGTTTGGAAAGTTACTTTGTAATCTGGTATTGAGTCACTAACCATACCAATTTTGAGAAAGTCAGAAAGTATCTGTAGGGTCAAGCAGGTAAATTGCGGCACACTGACTAACTGAGGCCTCTTACAACAGAAACATCATTAAATCAAAACACACGTTAAAAACTTAAATTAATAAATTATAGAATGCACTGGCCACTGTGCTTCTTTTGATAGCTATGCAACATTTTAATGTGATTTCGGTTCAGATTGTTTTGGAGACTCTTGAGAGGGCTGCAATTAAAAATTAAAGGGCCGCAATTTACCTGCGTTAGCCAAGTAATGAAGCATAAATGAAGTTATTTTGAGCCCTTCAATGGCAAATGGCGAGTTTTATCTATTTTTCTCCTATGCTACAATGTTCTTTTGGAGAGAATTTATGAAAATTTGATCATTTTGGAGAGAATTTGTTGAATTTTGGAGAGAGCTGGAGAGACAAATGGCAAGTTTATGGGACATACTATTTTACTTGGTGCGTTAGTCCGTGACCCCCAGTTTGTATTTGGTGCACAAAATTCCACTGACTTTTTGAAAAAGCTGA